>RJWM01017699.1:0-42553 GCA_004363535.1 Dasyprocta punctata | reverse complement strand
AAATGGGGATGTTTGACTAAGTAATTGGCTATTCTTTTCAAAAATGTCAAGGCCATGAAAAAGAAAGACAAAGACTTAGGAAACTATAGATTGGAGGAGACAAAGGAATTATGACACCTTACAGTATAGCAGGATCCTGGATTGGACCCCGGAACAGAGAGAAGCCCATTGGTAGGAAAAACCACTGGCATTCAGACCAAGTCTGTATGAAAGTTAATAATCTCATTTCATTGTTAATTTCATGGTCCAGAGATAACAGACTATGGTTATATCAGAAGTTAACATCAGGGAAAGTTGGGTGACAGGTACAAAGGATTATTTTTGCACCTTTTATTTGGGGGGAGATAAATCTAAAATTATTTCAAAATAAAAGTAATAAGAATTTCTGCTACTAAACAAAGTTTAACAAATCACTGTTGGTGAGCAACACCATTTACTTTTTACTTGAATTGACTTTCAAACATGACAGAGGCAGGCTTTCCTGGGGGTCAACAGCAATTCAACCTCAGCATCAAAGCTGTGATTTGCAAGGATTGTGAGTAGCCAGGCCACGATGCCCTGCCCCTGCCTAGAGGAAAACCCCAAAGCCCAGGGAATGAAGATCCTCACAGTGAGGGCTGGGCAGACCGCACTGCCCTGGTGCCAAGGAAGCAGAGAACCCCCTGCCTCCCTCCTCTAAGTGACAAGGGCCATGGAATCAACAACCGGGCCGACTGCTATCCTTTTTATCCAGGGATCAGAGTCCCAAAGACTTCACCAATCTCTTCCTAATGTGAGTCTCCCTGGGGAAGTCACACAGCCTGAACTTATCTTATTATCCTGCCGAGTTAACTGATTGATGTGTGTGGATTTTAATGTGATTCATTTACAAAGCCCGACTCTGTTTCTCCCAGCAATGCCCAATTGCTCCCCAGGGAAGGCTAAGCAGTGATGGAAAACCGCCTGAGAGGATAAGATGAAGGAAAAAGTACCATGACATCTGGTGATGGGGCAGAGCACCTCGGCTTGCGTCCTGGAGGTGTGCTTCTCACTAAAGGTGCCTGGGTATGAATGGGAGGAAAGGTTGGCTAGGAGGGGAATTGGGATAGCGGCCTAAGTCAGTTCAGGTTTCCTGTGAAAAATTCCAAAGAAGTTTGCATGCTACCCTACAGCCTACTTGTATTTACTTTCATATCGAAATGATGACCCCCCCAACCCAGGCCTTAAAAAGACAGGGTGCAGCCGTTCTGCGGATACTCACATCTGTCAGCACGCATCTGAACTTCCAGAAGGACAATGCAAGTGGCCTGAAAAGTGTTAACTGATGTTTACTGTATCAGCAGATTCTGTTAATGCAAAGAAATGTTTTAAGGAAGATTTAAAAAAAGAAGATTTAAATCTTAAAAGCAAAAATAGATCTGTAAAATTCAATTATCCAGGGAACCTTACTCCCTGCTGATGTCAGGGGTAATGAAGCCTTGCTCCATGAGGAAGCCGTGTGAAGACCCTAGGAAATCTATGTTGTACATATATTAGCCATGCATGGGGAAATAACGCCCTTCCTTTTTCTATTATGAAAAGTGTGGCTTTTGGTAAATGTCCCAGGGGTCCTTTTCTTTTTTCAAGGGAGTATCTGAAGCACTGAAAACAGATGACCTGGTTCTTAGACTGCTAGTAAATTCCCACATTTGATCCCTGTATTTTTCTTTGAAAGTCAGGATTCTGGTTATGAGTGATTTTGGTTCTCACGGTATGTAATGGACATTAGAGCATTCGTGACTTTACCAAAGCAGTCAACCGGGTGTCTAGCTTTCATCTCCCCTTTTCTAGAACCCACCTCTGATCCTGGGGAACCCACTGCACCTCCTGTTATAAGTGCATGAGGTTTGTGGGGATAGCATTGCCCTCAGTTCTGAGTGGAGCTGTAGTACTTATTTCAAAGGGCACGGAGTCCTCCTGACCCAGCAGCAGTTTTAGAGCAAAGTGCACTGTGGTTGGCCCAGGGATTCCTCCTGAAGCCCCAGGACCGGGCCGCTTCCTCCTGCTGGGAGAGCCAAGGCGGAGGAAGAGGCCTCCAAGTCTCTGGCAGCCGTGAGGGTGAGCGAGGGTCTCTCTGGGAGAGGCTGATGGACCACACGGAACACATCACGAGCTACGACCCCGCGTCTCCTCAAGGCCGTGCAGCCTCAGTACGCACAGTAACAAAAGCCAATACGTTCCTGTTTCGGCTTATGCCACTTTCAAAGGATTTTCTATCACTTACAACTGCAAGAGTCTTACTTCAAACAAGGTGCTTGGTTTTTTTTCAGTATTAGGGATTGACATCTTCAAAAAATAGAAAACATTAGGAAGGCAGAGATGAAATGAGTTTGCAAGGGGCAATGCACGGTGCCATGTTTTTAAAAACATAAATAACCAAGATTTAAAATCCAGAAAGTCCCCTGAAAGATTGACAGGTCCAGCTTCTCTGGGATAGACCGCTCCTGCAGGGCCGGGCTGCATTGCCAGCGAAGGTCTCCAGCTAGGTGAATGGGGATGGGTCGGTGGGCAAGCCCTCCTCAGCCTCACACAGAGAGGGTCTCTCACTCTGGCAGTGGCCCGCTTGGGCCTGGGAGCCTCTGGGGACCTGCGCTTGCTACTTTTGAGAAGGAGGAGATCTGTGAGCCCAGGCATCCATCACCGGGACCCTCCTGTGTTGGCCTCCTGCTCCAAACGCAAAGTCCCACAGCCACTCTGTAATTCCAGCACACTGGGAGGCAGAGACAGGAGGATCACAAATTCAAGCTCAGCCTGGAGAACTTAGAGACTTAGCAAGACTCTGATTCAAAATAGAAAGGGCTGGGGATGAAGCTCCAGTGCTAAGGCCCTAGGTTCAATCCCCAGTACCACACATACACACAAGTTAGGAAAGGGAGGCTGTACCAAGAGTGGATGCAGAACTCTGCAGATACATTAAACCCACTGAAACGTGTTCTTTTTGAAAGTGACCTTTACAGTATGTAGGTTATATTTGAATAAAGCAAGGAGAAGAGGAAGGAAAGACGAGGAGCGTTTCTGTAGGGGAAGGCTGGACCAGACTGCGACCCCCATGAGGCTGATGCTCAGTACCTTCCCTGTCCCTGCTTCTGCCCTTTTCCTTTCCGCCGGCCACCAGGGTGGGAACACAGAAGACACACCAGATCTGGAGGAAGGAAGCCCTGCTCTGTCAGTTCCTGGCTCTGTGATCTTGCACACTGCAATTTGATTCTTTAGGTCTCAAAGTTCTTACCATAAAATAAGCACGATAACCACTGAGCTAGTCAGGTCAGAGACATTCAGACCAACAGCTGAGACAACATAGGTGAAAACCTCTTTTTAAAATCAAGAGGCATATGAGATACAGTAACTTCATGATCCATGACCCACGTCTCTGTCCTGGGCCCACAAGACAGACTGCTGATCAATTACAACACTCCTCTCCATGGCTGCAGGCATTGTCATTGCTTATCCAAGACTTGTTTTCCCCTGCCTTGGATATAGACACCAGATCTCAGCACATAACTAAGGGATGTATCACGGTGAGCCAGTGGCAGTCTTGTGCTCCTACTTCCCAACTAGGGCCCAGTTCAGGGCACAACCAGGGGAGGGATTCTTTTGGGCATGGAGATAAGGGTTAGGAACAGTGTACAGCTGCCCCATTGGCCAGCGCTAAAGCTACCCTGTCCCTGAATTTCTCATTATTTTAATACATTAAATGCTCTCATTATGCCAGTCATTTTGAATTGGATTTTTTTTTTTGTTCCTTGCAGCCCAAAGCATGCTAATTTATAAACCCAGTGAAGTGTGACATGGCCTTAGACTTTTTCTTACCATAATGCTTCAGAAAGTCATTATTAATTGATCGGAATTACCATTTGATATACAAATATATTTGCCTTTCTGGGGCAAGGTATTTTTTTTTCCAAAGGGTACTAGGCCCATTTTTACATTCCTGACTTGGGTTTTTATCCCTTTCAGAGATTCAATATTAATAAAACTTACCTCAAGATAAGAAAAAAAAATCCCTATCAGAATTCTGGGACCAAAAGGGCTTCAATCAAATAAAATATCTCCAAGTAAATATTTCTCTGACAACAGGAACAACTCTCCAGGGTGATGTCGGTATTTATGAGCATCTAATATGTATGTAAGAGGCACTGAAGGAATTACAGTGATGAAGAAGGAAGACAGCAGTGCAAACAATTTTTCAATATCTCTGAATTCCAGAAAGATGTACAAAGCACCTGGATAGCAAAACCATGGGAACAGCACGTACAACCAAAGTGGCTGTGCACGGATCCCCGTGACCCCTAGAACACAAGCGTATGCAAGAAAACACCACCCATGGGGCCTGCAGATCACGGTGTCCGCAGGGGAGGAAGCAGGAAGCGGAGGGAGCAGAGGCCGAAGCCCCAGGCATCTGCAGGGAAGGTGGTGGCCCAGGGCCCAGGTGAGCGCCCAGCCCGGGGAAAGAGGTCGCTAGTGAGGTCCGCCCCATGAACTCAGGGTGCATGTGGGGGGAGCTGATCAGCCAGCGTAGACCAAGGCCTGTGCTGAGTGGAAACAGTGGACACAGCAGGACGGGGTGGGGCTTTTGATAAAAGTGGGAGACAGAAGCAGAGTCTGGAGTCTAAGAAAGTAAAGTCACTGTATTTTTAATATGATCCAAAAAGCAAAAAGGTGGCTCCGGGACATTAGAAAATCCTTCCTGAGTTCCCTCTTATTCTGCAAGTTCAAGAAAATGAATTTCACTGAAACATGAACAACAGAAAAGTATTGATGGCATATCCCATACTAAGTCACTATTTAAAAACGAAAACAAAAACAGAAAGACAGGAGGCAGTCAGGGTGTGAATGTGCAAGCATGTAATTCCAGCTGCTTGAGAGGCTGAGGCAGGCGAATCACAAGTTCGAGGCCGGCCTGGCAATGTAGAGAGAACCTGTCTCCCAATAAAAAAATTTAAAAGTGACAGGAAGCAGAATGGCATTCCTCCGAACAAAACGAGCATGCTTGGAAGACATTCTCACAGAGCAAACTGCAATCTATTACTTCAAACAGCGAAGTGGAATGAACCAAATGCTCCAGAAGGTGAAATGAGGAAATAAACTAGAATTAGAAAGACTCCAGAAGGAGGTAAGGCTCTCAGCAACTAATTAGAAATTAAATAAATCAGTTCACAAGGGAAGACCATGACTAAACTAGAAGAGCAAATAACTTCAAAACAAAACAAAACCAAAAACCGGTAATGTCCTAAATAGGTGAACAAAGGGAAAGAAATGAAATCAAGAAGTATTAGGGAAAAAAAGAGAGCAAAAGACTTGAAAGAGATCAGTAGCAAAGATATACAACAAGGATTTATATACATACAGGAGGATTTCCTGGAGAAGAAAACTAAAACAAGGTAACAGGGAAGAAAAAAACTAAAATTAAAAAAAAAATGTTTTTTAAGAAAAAAATCGACGTGAAAACACAAACTGAAAGAGCACACTGCCTATCTAAAAGTATCACCAGGAGATGCTACCAAGGCAGGAGCAGATAAATTCACTAGCAAAGGAGGGAGTGAGGGAGGGAAGATACGCAGGCCCGCAGCAGGGAAGCACTGTTCTTCGGGCTATCCATGGAAAACAAAAAAGCGAAGTTGTTAGCAAGATGAGATTACCAAACTTTTGAACAGAACACTTTATGCCAAAAGAGACTACAGAACACATTCCAGGAAAGCAAATGAGAGCCACGAATCTTATATCCAGCAAAACTGACCTCTAAGCCCAAAGGCAAAGCTGTTCTCAGCATTTAGGAACCCAAGACACTGTTTCTGTGAATCCTTCCTAAGAAGGGGCTTCAGACCACCAGCGCTGCCGGCCAGGCCCCACCAGGACTGCTAGCAAACATTAAATGCACAGTTCCCTGCAGAGCCAGGAGCGGCCGAGAGTCCGGGGGACAGATGCCCTCAACTGTAAAATCGAGGGGACACTGGGGAGAGTGTGTGCAAAAAAGACTTCTGTAAGCCAGGTATGGGAGTACACACTATAACCCCAGTACTCTGGGAGGCTGAGGCAGGCAGATCCTGTAGCAAAGCTAAAAAATGTTAAGAAGGCGGAGAAGTGAACCTCTGTGTAAAGGCCCTGAGCTCAATCCCTAGTTGGGCACACGCGTACTTACACAAACACCCCCCCAAAAAAAAAGAAAAGAAGAAAAGTTTTGTATGGCTTTCTCTGATACTGCCATGTGCATAACATCAGACTAGAATTTATATCTGCTGTTTCCTGTGCCCTTGAAAACCCAGATTCTTGGTGAGAAGCAGGGACATATACATATGTAAAAGGGGAGTCTTGAATCTAAATGAAACATGGATTGGCCCATTATAGGTGATGTGCACCTATAATCCCAGCACGTGTGAGGCTGAAGCAGGGGGATCGTGAGTTCAAGGCCATTCTAGGGTACATAGCAAACTCAAAGCCAGTCTAGACTATGGAGGGAGACTGTGTCTCAAAAACATAAATAAATAAATACAATAAATAGGGGAGAAGGAGAGGAAAGTATTTAGGAACACATGGAGGTATTTTTCGTTACCTGTAAGTGAAATACAACTATGAATATTTACAACCCTCTCCCCTGGACCAAGGAACAGCCCAGGCGGGTTCCCAGTACCAGTTCTGTGGTCATACAGAAACATTTCCGCTAACTTCAACCAAGCAGCTTCTTAGAGAAACATCTGACTCTGGGTCTGCCCAGCAAACACCAGATACCTGCGGACATCTTCTCCGGGAGAGAGCAGAGACCACCTCAGAACACAGGTCCAGCCTGGGTAAGCGCCCTCTGACAGACAGATGCGACAGGACAGAGGTGGACACTGACAAGACATCACAGCTCCTGGTGAAGAGCAGAGCATCACAGTCCTCTCCCGAGGATCCACCTGCTGTATGGAGCCTCAGCTTCCAGCGCTGACCTGCAGGGAATGAAGAATGGGGGGCAAGGGAGATGGGGATGCCGCTTAGGTTAGCCCGGGCTGAGAGTGTGGTCAGCACAGCCCAGCTCTGGGAAACCGGCTGGGTGAAAGGGTACTTAGAGAAGGACATTTCTTAGCAACATGTTCACAGCAGGAGGCTGGACTGGACGGTCACACACACACATACACACCCACACATGTGGCTGCGGAGAGGGGAGACCCTGCCAGGCGGGCCCAGGGGTCCGTTTGTTTCTTGGCTGGTGGTGGCTGCAGGGCGTTCACCTCGGAATAGTTACATGCACAGTTGTTCTGTATGGCTTTCTGTGGCTTAGTATTTCATTGTGCAACTAAACAATTTTTTAAAAAGGAATGGAAAGGAGAAGAGAAAGGCTCCAGATCTACCCGGATTTTGTACTGAGAGCTACAGGATGGTGGCCAGGTGTATTCCAGATACAGAGCACAGCCCGAGCAAGGCAAGGAAACAGGAATGAAGGGTGGCAAATTCTGGCAACAGCAGTGGTCCTGTTTGGTTGCCCAACGACCACGTGCAGAAAACAGAAGGAAATAAAACTGGGAAATATCAGCTATGGGCATACAGTCTCTTTTTGCCAGGAAAAGATATTTGTTCTTAATGTCTTAGGCAGAAGACAGAGTTTCTGAACAAGACCTGACGCCTGGATAGTGCTACCCCATGGTTATTTCTCACTCCAACTCCTTCTTCTCTCCTAACAGAACTCCGATTTTATCCAGTTATGTATGTCACAGGTCTCCAAGTCTGTACGTGAGGTTTGGCGCTCCAGCAGCCATCTTGGAACAATGAGGAACTTTACCTTGGGGAGAACATGCTGACTATGGTGGAGACAAAAGATTGCACGAATATTAATATCAGACGATGTTGTTGAGCCACTGAATTAATTAATTTCACAGACACTCTTCTACCACAGTTCTTATGATGTGAGATAATAAAATTTCCATATCATTTAAATGAGTTGGATCTTCCATTAATTATAGTTGAAAGCAGACAAAATTATGCATGAGTTTTAAGGGAAAATAATTGAAAGGTTCACAAAGACCCTTCAAAGTAATACTGTAAGAAGTAACAACTAAAATGCATGGAAGCAGGCCTTCACCCTCAGAGGCCTGGATATCCGGAGCGCTTGGGACAGTGGGTGCTCAGAACGGCTCCCAGTTCTGCAGAAACAGAGGTTCCCTGCAGCCAGTTTAAGTTCATAACATAATCACACAAGTCTAGCAAGTGTCAAGCTCTTCAAGGAGCTGATCCCAGGGAATCGGGAGAAAAATGAAAAGGAAATAAAGTTGAACAGCAGCCTGCCGGGGACTCCAGAGGCGCGTGATTGATTTCCATGTAATCTCCATTTGTCGCCCCGGAATTTCTTCATCCAATCTCTGGCACCGGGCCAGGGGGGCACGACGCTGCTCACGTGCGGGGTGTGGTCGGGAAAAGCATTGCGGTCTATGGCCCAGAAGGCCACGGGGCCACGCGGGGCGCTATGCAGGGGCGTGAGGGGAGGAGCTTTTCCCATGCCACCCATAGGGCCTCTCCGGGTGCCACCGGTGAGGGTCCGTGGTCCGCGATCCGTCGGGCCAGGAATCCTGGTGCACGGGGCTCCTCCACCGCCCGCTCCGTCCTGCAGACACTCGAGGACAGGTTCCTAAAGGGTTTGGACTTGGGGCCACAGGCAGCGGCGCAGGATTGAAAAAGAAAGCAGAGAGGCATGGAAGGGCAGGGGAGGTGGTCCTTTCCTGCCACGCCCTGCGTTCACCACCCTGTGCTTCGCACCGAGCGTCCTCTGGGATCCGCGCCAGTGACCTCTGTCCTGCCGCCCGGCTGTCCTGCCGCTGCACGGCGCCCCCATGCGCCAAGGGCACGGAGACGACATGCAGGGCTGCGCCAGCACCCCAAGACGCCTGTTAAAGATGCAGCCTCCCGGGCCCCAGCCCCGCCAGCAAGTCCACGGGAGGGCAGAAAAAGGGAGGCGCCAGAGACGGAGGCCACGCTGCAGGGCCACCGCAGGCTGCTGCGACACTGCTCTCAGAAACGTGCACGGCTGCACACTGCTCAGCAGCTGACCGCCCGAGCCCAGCACGCTGTCACTCCCAGCTGGTGAGCTTGCATTCATCTTGCAGATGCGGCCCGGCCTGCAGTGAGTGCCCTGGCGGCCTGTTCCCGGCGGCCGGCCTCCTGCACTCTCTGGCTGTGCACGGGCTTCTCCCAGCACCCGTTCTGCGCTCCTGGGCTCAGCTGCCTTGCTGCCTGCGGCATTACTGCCCATTGTGGGCACCCTGCCTTCGAAGGGAAAGCAAGCCTGCACTTGCTTATCTAGCGGGTAAACACAGCACTCACCCAGTCTCTTGTCACTACCATCGCTGTCTTCTGGGCTTACAGAATAAACCTGCTACGGTGCTTCCCAAAAAGGCTTTTGCGATGCTGGAATTCCATCTGACTTTCGAGACAGGTTGAAATGATTCTTAGTTACCCCAGAATAAAACGGACCGCTAGGGTTAACTATGCAATCCACCCATCACCAGGCGGTCATTCTGTCCCAGCAGTAGCAAAGCTCTGGGTTAGGAAGGAAGGAGTCTTCTTGTGTCCTGTAGGCCGTGGGAGGTGGTGAAGAAAATTAAGAGCTTGCTGTCTGGTCGGAGAACTGGGCTGCAGACCCCATTTTTGGTGGTGCTGGCTTTTGCTCACCCGAGCAAGTCTGCTTGGGCCTTGACTTGCCTATAAGACAAGGGTGACAGCCTAGAAGCTCCCTAAGCACCCCTGGGTACTCCCGCCTCTCAGCAATGCAAATGCTTGCCAGGCCATTGGGGGCTGGAGAGATGGGAACCAATTTAAAGTCCACGTCAGAGCGCCACTTAGAGGCAGAGTTCTGAGTCCTAAGCCCAGCTCCTCCCAGCAACTTCTTGAAATGCCTTTGGACAGCAGCACCCCTTTCACAAAAGATCTTAGAGAGAATGCAATAACTGAATCATGACTTCTGTCAAGCACTTACTTTGCAGCAGCCACCACTTAAGGAGTGAGCAACATTAACTATTTTAATATTTTAATCCTCACAATGACCCTATAGGGTGCAATGATTATCCCTCCTATGTTACAAGTGAGAAACTTGAGTGATTAAACAATGAACCCAAGGTCACGCAGTTATTAAAAGGCAGAAGCAGGGTTAAATGCAGGTGGCCTAATTATGGGCCACACATTATTAATGACATGCAATGCTAGGTTGTTTACATGGGAAGGTGCTCCACACTCCAGAAATGCCTAGGTACTCCCAGCGCAGGTTCCTAAACTGCAGAGTGCCTGGAAGAGTCCAGTGAGTACTGTATTTCTCATCTGACTGACGGGAACTGCAAGGGGCTCAAAGAGAGAAGAGGTAGAGAGCAAACAGTAGTTCCTGCTCTCAACGCACACAGCGACAGTAACGGTGCACCAGGCGGACAGCCAAGGGCTTTCATTCTTATCAGACTTGTTCACTCTACGATGAGTGCAGATACTATCATACTTTATAGATAAGGAAGAGAGGGACAGAGGGGACAAGTAACCAGTTCCAAAGTAACACAGCTAGTTAAGTGGCAGGGTAGAGTGTGAATTCGGATCTGCCTGTGTTCGAGGTCTGTGTGCTCAACAAAATGGATTAACCAATCTTTAAGGAAAACAATTCAAAGTTTGAATAATCAAAAAACAAGACAAAGGACAAATTACAAAGCTGTAGAGGGCCAGGGATGAAAACAGTGGGCTAGATGAGCTCAAAGCACTTACAAAAGGCAGTAGCTACTCTGCTCCAAGGAGGCGGATAAAGAAGAGAGAGGACTTTTTTGAGGCATGGGAAACAGCGGGAGCCTGGTTGGGGGTAGAAGACAGGAGGAATCTAGGAGGCTGGCAAGGTTGAGCCCTGTCACATAGGGGAGGGTCCTGAGTGCTTGGGCAAAATTCTACAAATGATGAGAATCGCTGAGCTTCAGGAGAGGGACGGTAGGAGGGCAGGAATTAGACTGTTTTCCTGGTCATGGGACTTCCTCCAAGAAGGGCTTATACTCACATGGGATCATAATGATGATTAACTCTGGAAAAGTCACCTAGGCAGATGCCCCAGTGAGTATGCAGAGACCAAAACAAAAGAAAAGAGAAGCACCTACCAGTGGTGTTTACGGCCTGGGTGTAGCTCACTGATGCTTAGACCTCAGTGGTCACCCAGGAAACTGCACAAATGCCCCCACCCCACAAAGTGCTACCCCAGCAGTTCTAAGGTAGGACAGAACTGTGTGTGTGATATGCACCCACCTCCCACCAGACTGTTCTCCTGAAGGGGCCTTAATTCCCCACTGAGAAAATAATGGTTACTATCAAGACTCTTTAGGTTAAATGGAGTAGAATCAAGATTCCAACAATTGCTGGGGATGTAGCTCAGTGGAAACAGTACCTGCCTAGCAAGCACAAGGTCATGAGTTTGATTCCTGGTATATTTAAAAAAAAAAAAAAAAAAGGATTTCAGCAATTATTTTCTTAATGTTGTGACTTTGGACAGTCATGTAAAAGTTCCCTGAGATTCAATTTTCTAATCTGTAAAAGGAAGATAGCTTGCACTGTCCACTTTACAGAACTGGTCCGATGAGGCAGAGACTGAACAGCCTTTGTGGCTCCAAAAGTTTGAACAGTATAGCTCTATGGTGGTGGCTGATAGCGATGACAAATAAGAAGCATGTCCACAAGCTCCAGCATTCTTCTCTCAGTGCCATTTCAATTGGTCCTGGCAATGTGGTTTAGAAGTCTTTGAAATCAATCCATGGGAGGTATGTGAGAAAGTCTGGAGACACAAGCTAGAGTAGCCCTAGATTGCTGCAATCTGGGGTTGCTGCAAAATTCTGATCAGAACTCAGAAGACCAGAATGCTGATAGGAATGCAGACAATAAAGGCCAGGTTCACAAGGATTCAGACAGGAATGAGGGATCTACTGGAAACTGGATTAGAGGCCACAAGTGTTTTATTTTGGTAAAAAATTGGTCTGTATTTTGTGCTTGTCCTAAGATTTTGTGTGAGGCAGAACTTAAAGGTGGTGAGCTAGTGTGTGTAGGAGGCTCAACATGGCTAAACAGAGGAACCACACTGGAGTAACACACAGTAAATCATCTAATAACATAGGTAGTTGGAAGAAAGGGAGGGACATACATTTGAATTGCAAAATCAATCTGAAAAAAGAGACTTGTGTATCAGACAAAACATAGGTATAGGACCTTATAAAATGGCAAAACCGAGGGCTGCCTGTGGGAAAGCCGCTGTTATGGATTAAAAACTGGTGGTCAACTTCACACCAGCTGAATTAAATCAGCATGGTGCTGAGTGCAGATAGCCCACCTGAGGAAAGTTGCCAGTATAAACAGAGATATGGAGAAGAAGAGTGAGGCATTGTGGGTTCTCCGAAGTGTTGCTGTTTTGAGCCATTGGTTCTCCTGGAGGAGCTTGTCATGGCTGGCTTCCCCAATATGGATTCGGCCATTATCGTAGGAGGAGCTTGGGACCTTGTTGCTGAGAGTGACTGTGGTTCACTTTGGGGGATCTCTGCTCCTTGCATTGAGCATCGCTTCCTGGCTCCAGAGGGGAAGATGTGTGCTGTTTAATCTCCAGGAGAAGCTTGTCATGCTGGCTTCCTGGCCTGTACTCAAATGTTCTCATTGTCGGAGGAGCTCAGGACTTCGTTGTCACTGAGGATGGCTGTGGCACTTTTCAGGGCAGCCCTGATCCTTATTTTGAGCATGACTTCTTGGCTCCACTGTAGAACCCTCAACCTACTGGCACAGCTCCTTCACCCTGCTGGCATAGGCTTTCTGGTTTCCACTGCTTAACTTTGGGCCTTCCTAGTGCAGATCCGTAAAACAGACTGGCATGAGTCCTTGTCGTGGGCTCTAGATCTCCAGCTGGACTTATGGGAGGCATTGTCATGGGCTCTGGGTCTTCAGCTGGACTTACGTAGGACATTGCTGTGGGATCCAGACCCTTGGCTGAATATTCTGGGTCTTTAGTGTTGTGAACAGATTTCCTGCACTTTCTTGTGTTTAACACTGGGTGACCATCATGAAACAGTATTATAAATTCTGTGTCCTGTATGCAGTTGTTCTCCTTGTAACCCCTGACTACAACAGCTGCCTTCTAGCAGAGCAGGAACCACCATTCTGGGAAGTTCCCCAATAACTGAGGGACTGCAACAGTGTGGCAAACCCAAGCCACATGAGATAAACTTGTGATATAAGGGCCCTCACCTTTTTGCCTTTCTTCAAACAGAGGACCCTGCAGCCTGGCAGCAAATTTTGATAGCACACACCAGACAGAGTGAACAGGAAGCCATTCCCTTCCCGATCCAAGTGTTTTTGTTTTTGTTTTGTTTTTGTCGTGTCATGTGCTATAGTAGCTAACTGAAATCTCTCGTGGCAACAAGGTTAGGGACTAGAGCGGGGGCGGTGAAGGTAAAGTGAGTGGAACAGGACCGTCCTGCCTGCCCTGCTCCCAGTGGCACCTGATTTAAGCAGCCGTGAACCATGGCATAGCAACTAGTGGGGAGTCAGCGTTCTTTCCATCTGCTCCCAGTGACATGAGAAGAGGGAGACACACCAGAGATGTGGAATGGAGAAGACTGTGCAAAGGCCGGGAGGGAACAACTGTACATGGGGCTGACGGCGGCCTCAACAGTCTCTGTCTGAGGCCGGGTGCCCAGCAACTGAGAGAGCAACGCAGAGGCAAACAGGGTAAGGAGACACGGTGGGCTGCCAAGAGACATACAGAGGACTGCTGGCTAAAAACTGGCCCCGACTCCACAGCTGCAGGCCAACATGAGTCTTACACCGGCACTAATCCTACTGCCGGTTTGTGGAGTTACCCAGCACAGATACAGGATCTGACTCGGACACTACCTCAGAACTGGGGGCACTACAGAAATTCTACTGTGTGAGGTTTTTTTTTTTTTTCTTTCCTCTTTCCTTCTGTTTAGATTTTTACTTTTATTGTTCGATTTTTTTTTTTTTTGGTTTCTCTCTCTCTCTCTTTCCACAACTTCTTTTCTTATTTTTTTTTTTTATATTTTCTGTGAGTGAATATTGTCTCTACCCATTCTGATTCACTATGATATTCTTTTGCTTTTTCCTTCATTCTTTCTCTCCTGTCCTCTTCTCCAGTTTTCCAATGCTTCAGTGATCTTTTGTCCTTCAGTCTTGCTTCTACTACATTTCTCTTCATTTATTTCTCTATTTTTGCCCCTATTCCTCCTCTTAAATCCACCCCCTGCCCTGGGTGAAAATCACTTTACTAAGGGGAAACACACAGCATACAAGTTCCTGATTTATGTTGGATTTTATTAAATAACTATAAATCTTGCTCCTAAAGGTAAAGGTACCAAACTAATAGTTACTATGGTTGGTAAATTGCTTGGCTGGGCTTGATGCTATTGTAATCACTAATTGCATTACTTTGGCCAGGGTGTCACACCTGTTGTAATCCGGTGTTCTCCCTTGTGTGACAACAGTGTGATTGTCTGATCATGACCAGAGTCCAGTACCATAAGACTGAGTTCTGAGCCAAATAGATATTCTAATAAGATGGAAAACGCAAAGGAAATGGACAGATTCCTAGATAAATATGAATTACCAAAGCTGAATAAAGAAGATACAACATTCTAAATAAAACCAATGTCAGTCAATGAAATTGAAGATGTAATTAAAAACCTACCCACAAAGAAAGGCCCAGGCCCTGATGGATCCACTGCTGAATTCTATAACAAATTTAGAGAAGAACTAATGCTGCTACTGCTCAAACTCTTTAATGAAATTAAAAGGGAAGCAATACTCCCAAATTCATTCCTTGAAGCAAGCATTATGCTGATACCAAAACCAGAAAAGGATTCAACCAAAAAAGAGAACTACAAGGCAATCTCCCTAATGAACATAGATGCAAAACCCTCATTAAGATACTGGCAAACAGAAGGCAGCAAGTCATCAAGATGATACACCATGACCAAGTAGGATCCACCCTAGGGATGCAGGGATGGTTCAACCTGCACAAATCAATAAATATGATACACCATATTAACAGAGCCAAGGACAAACACCCTATGATTTTCTTAATAGATGCAGAAAAAGCATCTGACAAAGTCCAACATCCATTTATAATAAAATCCCTGCAGAAAATTGAAATAGACGATACCTGATAAAACCATGTATGACAAAACAACACCCAGTATCATACTAAATGGATAAAAGTTGAAAGTTTTCACTCAGTCACCTTATCTCTGACAAAAGGGACAAACATGTTCACTGGAAGAAAGACAACCTCCTTAATAAATGGTACTGGAAAAATGGGTTTTCTGCATGCTGAAGACTAAAACTAGACCCATGTCTCTCATCACACACTGAACTGAAATCAAAATAGATCAAAGATTTAAATATTAAAACAGAAACACTAAATACGCTGGAAGAGAAAATAGGTGAAAGTTTTGAAGACATGAAAAAAACTGATCACACGGGATATGTTACAAAGAATCAACAACTGGGATCTCATTTTACAAAGCTTTGCACAACAAAAGAAATCACCGACAGAGTCAAGAGACAAGCCAGACTGGTAAAAAAAATTTTGTCAATTATTTCTCAGACAAAGGACTAATATCCAGAACATATGAAAAACTGAAAAAAATTAAATTGAAAGACCTAATCAAAAAATGGGCATCTGAGATGAATGTACACTTCTCAGGTGAAGAAGTACAAATGGTAAATAAATACATGAAAAAATATTCAGCATCATTGGTCATTTGAGAGATGCAAATTAAAACAATGTTGATATTCCATCTCACTCCAGAAAGAATGACTTTTATTAAGAAATCAACCAATAACAAATGTTAGTGGGGCTGTAGGGAGAAAAGAACCCTTCTCCATTATTGGTGTGAGTGTAGAGTGGTGCAATCACTATGAAAATCAGTGTGGAGATTTCTCAAAAAACTAGGACTAGACATCCCATTGGACCCAGTTATTACCCTTCCTGGTGTCTACCCAAAAGAATTTAAAGCATTATACCACAGTGATATATGTATACCCATGTTTATAACAGCACAATTTGTAATAGCTAGATCTTGGAAACATCCCAAATGCCCACCAACTGATGTATGGATAAAAACTTTTTTTGTTTTTTGATCTTTATACAATGCTACTCTGCCATAAAGAAGGATAAACTTGAAAACTTTCCAGGTAAATGGGTATACTTTGAGACCATATTCTTAAGTGAAGTAAATTGGACTCTTGTATGTAAGTATCACTATCTCTCTGGTGTGAGAAACTGAAAGTGTAAATAAGGACCAAAATGTGTAATAGACATTGTAAAACAGGAAGAAATTTGTTCAAATAGGAAGGGTAACTAGGAAAGGGAAAAGGAAACATAGGAAAAGAAAAAAAATGAGAAAAGAAGGATAAAATGGAAGCAAAGCTTCTGTAACTGAGGATGGGAAAAGGTGTTGAATGGAGGAGAGGGGAATTGGCAAAAAGAGGAATTGAAAGATATCAAGTACAGGTACAAACTTTCTATAATAATGTGATCATTATGTATATCTAAATTGTACCAATAAACTTAATTTAAAAAAATAAAGGTGGTGAACTAATAGATCTTGTGGAGGAAATTTCAAGGCAGCCCAATATTCAGAATATGACATAGGTATTTCTGGCTGCATTAAGCCAAACTTTAGTGAGAATCAGGAGCAAATAGTAGAGCCAAAAGATGTGAGAAGTTTACAGTTTCCCAGATAGGAAGGCCTTTTGAATTGTGGCCTTGCACTGTGGTTGTTGAAAAGAGTAGTTTTTGTTTTTGTTTTTTGTTTCAAAACCAAGTACTTTGCATGAGGGTAATAGGAAAGATGGCTTGATGTTATGTGAGGAATTGGCCAAACCCCATCCACCCCAGGCTCAAGTATGCAAAAGTGTAAATCTTTCATTTGAAAACAGAACCCCTGGGCCCCCTGCTAGAGAAGGGCCTGCTAATGAATTGGCTCCCTGGGCTTTATAGTGCTCAGCCATCCAGGTATATAAGGTTGCTACAGTCATGTTCCAAGGGGGCCCAGTTACTACTCAAGCAGGTGGCAGAACTTGGCATTATCCACATGGTGCTGGTTTTCCAGGCATGCAGAATGCAAGAGTTGAAGGGTCATGAAGGTTTCCACTCAGATTTCAGAGGAAGGCCTGGGGGTTCATGCAAGGAGCTCCACAGAGGGCACAGAACGTAAACTGAATGAGTAATGCTGGAGATGCAGTAGAGACCCAAGGAAGTTAGAGATGCCAGGAATATGGAATGTCTACCAAGAAAAGCTGCAGGCAGTAAGAAGAGCCAGCCCAAGAAAAAGGCCACAGGGACTGCAGTAAGCAATGCTATAGAAACAGGATCACCCAAGTCCCTTCCCACAACCCGCCCTGGGCACTGGAAGCTACAGGATATAATGTTTGCTCTGAAGGTTTTTAGTCTTGTTTTGGTCCAACTCATTTTAGTTCCCTATTTCTCCCTTTTGGAATGACAAGTTTACTCAGTGTCATTGTATGTAGGAAGTATTTAATTCTCTTTTTGATTTTTATAGGAGCTCACAGCTGAGTGGCTTCAAGTCTCAGAGAAGACTTTGGACTTGGACTTTTCAGGATTTCTGAAATGGTTAAGATGCTGGCAACTCTTAGAAATGGAATAAATGCATTTTTGCATAATGCAATGGACGTGAGCCTTTGGGGGGCCAAGAGGTAAAATATTATGACTTAGATCTAAAATGTTCTCTGAATGTCCCATGTATTCAGACGTGGAACTTCTGGTAGATGACTGGATCATGGAGGTACTTTAATCAATTCATAGCTGAATGTGCTACTAGGAGATACAGCCAAGACAGAAGAGGACCTCACCTGGAGGAATATGAATATTCAAATTCATTCTTTTTATTATTATTTTTTTGAGACAGGGTCTCACTATGTAATTCAGGCTGGCTTGAACTCATTATGTAACTCAGGCTGACTTCGAACTCACAGTGATACTCCTGCCTCAGTCTCCCCAAGTGCTGAGATTACAGGCATGTACCACCACATCCAGCTGGAAGGGTATATTCTTGCTCCCCACCCCTCCTTTCATTGTCTCTACTTTCAAGGCTATGTTGTTTCTGTCTTGAAGCCAACCAACCATGGACTAATCCTGTGAAAAACATGAGCCAAAATAAATTGAAGATGTTGGGTATTTTAGCCCACCTATGAGAAGCTAATATATCTTGAAGTGGCAAATAGGAAAAAATTTTTTATTCAAAAACCCTTAGGCTAGTTTCAACTTTACAGATACATACTGAAGAAGTAACTGGACAAGCATCTAATACGTATTAAGGAGGCTGTTCCCTGTGTGTTGTTCACAACAATGAAAAACTAAAAATAACCTAAAGGCCCAATGCCACAGGCACAGTCAAAGGAACTAGGATGTATCTTCCAAATAGGAATAGTACCTAGTATTTAAAAGTGATGATGTACAACTCTATTAACATAAAATAATTCCCATCCTCCAACGAGTGGAAAAGGGTTGTTAACAAAACCTTCTGTATAACCTACAGTCTCCTTAAAGAACATAAATATCATAGTTGAGAAAAAAATGATGTGAGTATCCAGCACCCTGGGAGGCTGAAGTAGGAAGATTGCAAATTTGAGCCCAGCCTGGGCAACTTAGTGAGCTGATAGATAAAATGTACAGTGCAATTGTGGTTGTTACAATCACTTGGAATTTTTGTGTTGTACTTCTCTGTATCTTACAAACTTTCTGCGATGAAATTATATTGTCATTGGAGAAAAAAGAATCAAAGGGACACCCTGACCTGGCCCTCTGGCACCCGTATCCACTGCTTCTCCAGTCTCTGCATGCTTCAGGGGCTTCAGCTAGTCCTACAGCTCCATTTCCCAGCCAGAACTGTCAGACAATGGGTGAGCATCTCTTAGGAGCTGAGTATAGGTCATATGGGTGCTAGGGACGTTCATACTTTTAACCTAAGACACAAGAAACTGAACTTAAGCATCTGAACAGCTCACTGTCGATCGAAGACTAAAAGGGTCACACAATGGTGTCAAGCTGATCCCTCAGTCCATACTTGAATTGACAACAGGGGGTTTACTAAATTCGGTGGGAAGTGCTTCCATTTATTGGAGCCACCACATACCAAGAGCTTTTTGTCCTTTTTTAGTCCTTACTGAAATCCTGGAAGGTAGGCTGTATTAACCCCATTGCATAGGTGAGGTTGCCGGGGCTAGGAGAAGTGAAGATTTGCCCACAGTCGCACAGGACTAGGGATTGCCCTTGTAGCGTGTATGGTTGTTCTTATTCAAATATTATTTTTTGGCTCTGGTCTGTCACTCAATCAGACATCACATGTCCTAAGGACAGAGCTGTGTCTCTCACTGACCAATCTTGCTCCTCATGTATGGTAAGTATAAGCTTGTGCACACTTGTACGCGCACACACACACACAGAGGCAATACTACAAGGGAACAAGGAACAAGGGAAAGAATCAAAGAGGAGCCTCTGGATTCAGATAGACTGGTCTTTTCCTTCCAAAGTGTATCTCCATCTGTGATCCAGTCTGCTGTGAGCTTCCGTTTCCTCACCTGCAGCATGGGGAGACCCACAGTCTGTCTACGGGGGAGGGTGTGAGGGGCACACAAGAGTCAGGGACACCATCCTCCGAGCACAAACCTGGCATGCAGTAACTTTTTAAAAACACAGATGCCTATTCCTACAGGGCCAGAAACAGAAGCCCACTTAATGGGCCATGTGGAACTCAAGGAGTTCTCTTCCCTTAGCAGGCATGCACAAGCTCCTGGAGGGTCGGGATGGGATGCGCATGGCCATGACCCCAACAGCAGCATGTGTTCCACAAACAGCTAAGCATGGTGACCTCAGTGCCCAAGGTAGTGACTCTGGGCCATGCAGAGGGCAGGCAGACAGAAAGGAGAAGCAAGAACTTCCCTTGGCTACGGCGGCAGAGAGCTCCTGATTCAGCCTCGTGGTGAGATGGGGACAGAGCCGGGACTGCCCCTCAGAGTTGTAATGAGGCTAAATAGAAACGTCCTCAGAAAGCCTTCTCTCCAACTGAGAGCAGCAGAAGAGAAGTGGGGGTGTGACAACAGAGGGGGAAATGAGCCGCGAAAAAGCTGGGAAGGCCTTGCACGGTGGACTAAAGAGAGGCAGTGAAAGGGAGGGAGGGCTTGGAAGCTGGATGTTTAAGAGTTTGAATCCCAGTGCTGACATTTAGTGCCCTGAGATTTGCCCTTATGGAGCCTTAGCTTCCTCATTGGTACAGGAAGCAAAATAACAGAGCCTCCTCCCTGCGGGAGGGGTAAATCAAATCTGCAGTTTGCTGAGAACTTAGTACCAAGTAAGATAGCAATAAATGGCAGTTATACTATGGCAGACGCACTTTTTCTTAAAGTAAAAGCCAACCCCCTCAGACAATTACAGAGCCAAGGAGGAATTCAGCTTAGCACAACTAAAATAAAAATAGGAGAGCCAAGACTGCTTCCCGAGGATGACTATTTATGAGGCCAATTTCAGGTTCCCAGCGCTAATGAATTCCCCAGGCAACTCAGTGCAGCTCCCAGCCAGGGGAACGGTCCGCGCCCTCCCTGGAGCTCTTTGGAGCTCCCAGTCACTGGCGGCCGCTCAATCAGCGTTTAATAATCACGGCGATAATCCTAATAATGACGGGGCCAAGTGCAGCGGGAGAAAGGGAAGATGCAGGTGGGGGAGAATAACGCTTAGCTGTTTTGTTTCCTCAAGACAAACCTGTCCCCGAAATAGATTAATTCGATCTGCATATTAATGTGGATTACTAATTAATGGGACTGAAAATGCTTTCAATGTGAAAAGTGCCAGGCAAATGCTTAAAAAAATAATAACATCCAGGAGTCTTGGGGAAAGCAGGAAAAGGAAATGAGCTCGCTTCTTTCTCTTTTTTAACATTTAAAACTTTACAGCTGAAGGAAATGGAGGGCATTAGGGAAATTCACTTAATGCACAAAAACATGTAACATAAAAGCCCGGAGTGAGGAGACCTCCCTTGAGCTCCCGCGGGCTCTTCTCCTCGCTCTTTCCCCAGGGCAGTGCGATGGCTCAGTTGCCTTCCACGCCAAGACAGGGCACTGGCTGCTAGCTGCCTCTGTCCACATCTCTGATACCCACCCTGGGCCAGACACGCAGACACGCAGACACACAGAGACAAGCCAGCACTGCTTACTGAGGCCAAGCCTCATCACAAAAGGAGAGGGAGAGAGATCCAACAAGGCCTTTCCAAAGACTGGAGCATGAAGAGCAATGAAGAAGTTGCTTCACGGCGAAAGAATATGCAGGACCCGCAGCCAGGTGGGGAAGGTCCCATCAGCGGGGAAAGACGTGAACGTGAACAGCACAGCGCTCTGGGTAGGATGTGCTGAGCATGAATGGTACTTTGTTTCTACGGCCTCCACTCCAAAACGTGTAACGACCACTCAAGTATTAAAAAAACACTGGCTACATCCTAGCAGATTTAAACATGCCTGACCAGGGCTCTTTAAAACTGTTAAAGTCACCCAGAAGAAAGAAAGTCTGAGAAATTTTCACAGCCCAAAGAAGCCCAAGGTGGCATGGTGACTTAACACACTGGGGTATCCAGAAGGCTTTTGCCGAGGCAGGAACTGGCCGAGTAGGAGTGGAGCCCCTCTGCACCTCACAGAGCCCCCCGAAAGGCGAGGACCTCAGTCCTCCCAGGCCTCCCCATGCACACATTCGCACACGAAGGCCAACGCACGGCCGAGCGCGAGCTGTGGTCCTTTTCATACACAGTGAATATCCTGATTTTTTAAAAAATTCGCAACTTAAATGGAAATTCTCCCCTCCTCCGAAAACCCTCAACTTCTGGAACAATCTGGCAGCCAAGCACTTGATGGCAATCGAGAGATTCAGGGGGCTGGAAGAGGGGTCCTCACAGCTTGCCAAGACCATATCCTCCCGTTTAGCAGGGGAAAAACTGAGGCCCACAGTAGGGGATGGTCTCACCTGTTGCCAGTTTTAATATTGGTGCTGTACTAAACTCATGCTTCCTTGTTTAGACTATTCCAAACTTTCTCTGCTACCTGGGATACAAGAAATCAGTTTGGGACCATGTGGACAATCTTGACAAACCCCAGCGTGATATTCACCCACCTCAAGGCCACAAATGGCATCCAGGTGGAAAACAGTTTGATATTTAGTTGCATATCTTTTTGCCTTTATCCTCTAGGCCATAATCAAGCAGAAAGTCTGGGCCTGGCAAGCTAAGGCCTGAGACACAGAGACAGCTTCCAAGGGTGTATGGAAAGGGCACAGCTTGGCCGGCTGGGTGGGCTGGTGATGCTTCCTCTGTGTGGCCCCCTCCATCAGCTTCCAGCTTGATGTAGGGCACTTTTGCTAAATCTGACCCTGTTTCTGTTATGAGACTTAAAGTGCTCCAACCACAAGATCATAAATACTCAAAAATGACTGCTAATGGCAGTGGCAGTTTGCAAAATGCCAAATGGCAGCAAGAAGTGGATGCCATAAATTATATCCCCACTCCTCCATTCTCACTGAGGTGTTTTGTGGGTTTTTAGCGATGAGATCTGCTTTCAAGTGGATTTACAGCGGCTCCCTGTGAATTCAGGCAGAGCTTTTAAAAAACATGTCTAACAGATGCTAAAAGGAAAACCAGAGGAGTCTATAGCTTCAAGCCTGAAACAAGTTTATTAAAAATATGTTTAGTGCATAATGGCAAAAATATGGAAAGTGGCCCAATTGGAGATGAATTCACTTAGTGTGGAAAGTGCTAGTAATTATAGAATAAGAACAATAACAATGACAATTAAGACATATTGGGTCAGGCACTGGACTAAGCATTTTACATGGGTTATCTTGCTGAATGCTTATAACAGTTCCACACAGTAAATGCTAGGTGTATTCATTCCTATTTTGCACATGAGAAAATCGAGGTTCCGAGAGGTTCAGGTTTCATTTGTCCAGATGACACATCTGGACAGCAATAGCCTGGAGCTCCAAACAGAAGGGCTCTTTGCCTTACCCTGCAAGTCTCCCAGTCCAAGACCTAAAATGAAGCACCTAGAGGATTCCCCACACCTCAGGGAAATGTCATTGTGCACAGAGAGGGTTGGGGACTATGTCCACATCAAGTTGGAGGACCCTGTCGTCAGCACAGTGAATGACAGAGCAAATTTTTGGAAAACACAAGGATCCCTATTATGGTGAAACTGTGAATGGTGTGATCTGAATCTTTTCAGCCCCAGCTTCTTTATCAGTAAAATGAGGGCACTACCATCTTTAGGCTGGGGAGACAACTTGGTGACATCACATAAATGAAAAGCTCTTTGGAAACCCCAAAGCATTGTACAAAGTGTGTTATTGATGAGACTACGTGGATAAAAAAACTTCAAGTCATTTGCTAACATTCACTTTCTTGTCCTTTTTACAGAGGCAGAAACTGATGTGCAGAGAGGCAGTAACTTCCTCAAGGTCATAACTCCAAGAATTAATGGCACAGCCCTGGTGGCAGCAGTGATGGAGAACCTTTCAGAGCTCTCAGTGTTAAAAAGCAGCCCACTCTGGCACGCGTGCCGTAGGTTTGCCGCCACTAGTTCAGAGTATCTCTTGTTCTTCCCGTCTTCATTCAGCTCTATGATAGGGAAGCCTGCAGAGACTGTGGCCTCAGTAGGGTCCTCAAGGACAAGAGGAAGCCCACTGACCATGCATTTCATTTACCTGTAGATTGGCAAAGGGAACAGGGTCTGCTGAACTCTGAAGGGACTGCAGCCCAGCACCGCTGCCAGCAGTCTAAGGAAGTACCTCTAATTCCTTGTCCTTCCATGGATTTCCTTCCTTAGGGAACTATCCCATTTTCTCACAAATTCAATGCACTAGACTATTTCTCTCAGGCCCTGTCTCCTCTATTTTCTGACTTTTCAATAAAACTGTAGAAGGCAAAGTTGCAGTATCCTAGAATCTGAGCTCAGAGGATCTTGGACACCTAGACCTCCTCTAATGTACTAATGCACTTCTCCTAAGGAGTCCAGATCCACCCTGAATGTCTCCGAGGGTAGGGAACTCACTACCTATGGAGGTAGCTTGCATCCTATTCTATTATTAGACAATGCAGTGAGAAGAGTATGAACCCCAAGCAAGACTGGCTACATACACTGGGGGACCAGTGCAAAATGAAAAGGCAGGGTGCCATGTTTAATAGTTACTAAGAATATCCAGAGCTGGGTATGGTGGCACAGACAGTAATCCTAGTACTCAGGAGGCTGAAGCAGGAGGATTGTGAGGCCAGCCTGGCCTACAGAAGGTGTTCAAGACCAGCCTGGATTATACAGTGTCTCAGGAAAAAAATTCAAAAATTCCAGATGGCAACAGGAGAATGGTAAAGCAGGCGGAGGGCCCCATGCACATGCACTGGTACCTGTCCACATCACTGATTCTGACACTGCACTCAATGCATTTGAATTCCACTTATTAACCAGTACTAGTTACCTTACTTTCTGCACATGCAAAAATGGTAATATTATCTATTTCATAAAGGTGTTCCTGAGGGTTAAAAGCACTCATTATATAACCTGCTCAACACAATGCTTGGTACACAGGAAACACTATCATTTTTGTGTCTAAGGTGCACACTAGGGATAGAGAAAAGCATTAATATTAAAAGCATTAGGCCATTTGCGGACTGGAGTTAGAGAGAACAATGGCTGCAGCAGCAAACAAGCCCAGTCTGGGAACCAGTGCACGGGCTGGCAGACAAGAAGTACCATCCCTCCCCACCCCAAGCGACCGGCTTATCCAGAGAAACACAGGCTGTGATGGTAGCTATGGAGGTGAAATGCAATTGGAAGCCTGAGGTTCTTTGGTGTGTCACTAACCTTGCAGGTCTAGGGTCAGTGGTCTGATCATAGGTTCAGAGGGTAACACTAAGCAGTGTGTCATCTGTGGGGGGATCTCCTTTTGAGGGTAGCAACCATTGTTGATTCTCTATGGTCTTGTTTTGAGGTCTTATGTTGTTTCCATTGTTTTGGTGGGTTGGAATTTATTCTCTTTTGTTTTGTTTGATTATGTTAAATCCCATGGCAGGAGAAGCTATTTCAAGGATAGCAAGATACATTATGGTAGCAATTTTAGATTTATTATTGGCTTGTTTCAAAGTCCTTTATCACATTCATTGCTTTGTTTTTATTGTTTCTATTCTATTCTGTTCTGTTTGATTTATACTATGTCTGAAATTATCTGCAGCTATTTTGAAGACATCAAGGGGCATTATGGTGACTACTATTGATTTCATAATATTTTGAAATCCTGTATGTCTTACACTGGTTTGTTTTGATTGCTTTTATTCTGTTATATACTCTTTAAAAAAAAAAAAATATATATATATATATATATATATATATATAGCATTAGTAAGCTCCATGCCAGTCCTTCAGATATCTGCAGGCAACTCTTACAGCGCTGCTAGCTTTCTCTTCACCTGGAGCTAAGTTGCTGGTTGCTGCCACTGGTGACAGCCACTAAGGCCCCAGGTAGGAAAAATCACAACACCATGGCTGGACCCGTTTCATGGGGGCTGCTGTTCGTGCACTGGGGTGTGGAGGCAGGGAAAGGGTCTTTTAGGAAAATAGGGAATTAAGATAAGCACACAATGTATTTTATAAATGCTAACAGATGGACTCCCGACTCAACTTCCTTATCACAGGATCATAAAAATGCCTGTGGCCACTGCACCACCAGAGAAGAGGGAAGTCCGAATGGAGAGACACAGCGGTCAACTTCTGGTTAAAGTAACTCTTTTTGCAAATGTTAAGAGAACATATGACTACAGAACAAACTAGGAGGGCCCCTATGAACACCTGGGGAGGGAATCTCAAGCTTAGCAGTAAATGTGGCACTAGCTACCACCTTACCTCAGGTCATCTGATGAAATAATGAGAAGAGTACTGGGGAGGCAACACAAGAGGGTTGCAGGTTCAAACCGAACCCGGGCAACTTAGCAAGACTCTATTCCCCCCACCCAAAAAAGAAGTCTGGGGGTATAGCTCAGTACAAAGGCCCTGGGTTCAATTTCCAGTACTGGAAAAAACAAAAAAACCAAAACAAAACAGAAAAAAATAAAACAAAACAAAAACTTCACAAGCAGCTAGTCGCCATCACAAGTCTTGTGTAGTCTAAGCCTTGAGTATCTCCTGATGTGCTTACTGTTCTCAACTGTCCCCTGCTAGGCTTCCTGGCCTCCCTGGTAGCTGCCCTGCCAAAACTCTGTCCCCTTTGGGCCAGTCTCCATGGAGCAGCTGCAGCTGCACCCCCTGCAGAATGGAAACTTGACTATGTCCTCTGCTGCTTAAAACCCTCTGATGGCTTCCCACTGTCATCAGGGTAAAAGCCAAACTCCTTACTATGAACTGTGACTTCCTCTCAACGCCCTCAGCCCCTCAGGGTCAAGCCCCAGTCAGAGGAGCCCCACCTCTGCAGGACACTCTGCCTGGAACCCGTTCCTCCTCCCATGCCCCAACCTGGCTAACTCATCTTTCAGATATTTGCTTAAATAGCCACTTCTCCCGCGAGGACTTCCCTGCCCTCTCAAGACGAACACAAAACAAAACCCTTGTGCTTTCATCCCTTGCATCCTCCACTTGTCCCTCCAAGGCACTTATGAAACCTTCCTGCCACTGCAAGTCCTTATTAATGATCGGTCTCCCAGTGGGGCTGCCCGTGCCACCCAGGAGGGCTATGTCTACCCTGCTCATCAGCGCCCAGCCTGAGCGTGATACGAACTTGACAAGTGCAATGACTGTCTCATGATATCAAAGGTGGAGAATGCTGGGGTACGAGGACCACCGGAATGGTGCTCTGAGGAGCCGTGGTCTCACCGCAGTGTCATCGCCAACCTGCTAGGTGACCCAACAAGACCTTGGTGTCACACACTCTCAGGAGTGAGAGCCGGGGCTCGGAACACTATTGCTAGCACAAAGCCCCTTCTTCTGCAGAGCCAGCACAATGAGACTGTGTCCTTTTTGCTGAGTTTCCTATGCACAGAAATCCTGCAGAAGCAGCCTGACTGTGGAGCCCTTCATTCATTATTCATTTACTTCCTTGTAATATCATTTCCACTGCATTCGAAGGACAAGCCCTGGAACAGCCTTCCCACCTGCAAGCTAACACTGCTTCCACCCAACCACAGAGAATCTTGTCTGAGAGCATCCAGCTAGGGACAGCCAAACCAGCCCAGCATGCAAAGAACTGGAGTCAAAGATGGACCCCCACCCCTTTCAAAATGCCCCTTAAACATTCCAGGCATTTTCATATTTATGATTTCCATCAAGTATTTCTATTTTCCTAACAATTCCCTGGAGGATGAAGCTCAAGGATAATGATGCTCAAATTCACGATGAGGAGACTGAGGCTTGGACAGGCTGAGTTAACCTGTCCAAGGTCAGGGAGCTCCCAAGTGGCACAGCTGACATGAACTGAGGGGACCTCACCCCATGGTCCACACTCTGTAATGACTCCACAGAATTCTCCCTTCGGCACCCTAAAGACGATGTATTCTTTATCCACGCATGCCTGCACATGCTAGGCTAGCACTCTATCACTGACCCATGTCCTGAGCTCCTAAAAATACTTTGAAGAATGCTTTTAATATTCAGAATCGATCTATAAATTGACTTTATCCCGAGACAAATGAATTTGAAAAAATAGGAAGGAAGAAATAAATGAAAAGAACCCAAAACTGCTCTATACCTTCTGAAGGTGAGCAGATGTCTATTCCAAGCTGCTGGGCTCCGGACGCACTGCATCCCTTTTAGTGTCCGGCAAGCTGGTCTTTGCAGGCTCAGGGGCCCTGTACCTGATGACCCTACTGCCTGCACACTCGGTTCCTGGCTTTCTCCAGGCTTCTTTTAAGTCACAAGCTGATCATCATTTATATTATTGGGGCTCAGAAAGCGACACCCCAAGTCTGGCACTTTGACATTCTAGGCACTTTGAATGACAGGATGGAGAGCCTCAGAAGCTGCCCCTCTAACCGGCCCTTGCCCCTCCTCCTCCAACACAAGCAGAGGTTCTCCCTGAAATTCCTTCATCTGATTGAAGGACATTCTTCCGAAACAAATCCAGTTGTCTCGGGGGCCTTCCCCCGCTCTCATTATGTAGGGAAAGTTAACCACCCAAGAGACCAAGAGCTGGCGCGACACCCAGACAGATCTTCCATCTCTTCTTGTGAGGGCGGCTCTGGGATCACCCGAGACTGGCAGAGCCTTCCTCTTTGGAAGAAGGCAATCTTTGTTCCCAGTGCACGGTGAAGGCCCTCACCTCCCCACGACCTGTCACCACCTCTCCTGGGGCCCTGAGGACGTCTGTCCCATGCTACTGTGTTCTTTGACCCATTTGTTTTCTCTAAAAATGGTTGACTACCCACCCCACTAGCTTGCCCACACCTCATTTTCCTCAGCCCTGAGGTTCTACCTACACTAAATAAAATGTACGGGCCCCTATCTCCCATCTCATTATGCTGTTGCCTGTTTGTTTCAGAGACTTGAACCTTCAGAAGGGGAGGAAGAATTCTCCCTGATCCTACACAGTCTCCAGGCTCCTCTGGACGCTCTTACACCGGTCTGCTTATTTCCTGCACCACACTCACAGCCAGGAGCCTACATACTTGGCACTGCCCGGTTCACCCACTGGAACGCGAGCTTCCTGGTGCCCGGTGTGGGTCTCCTGCTGCACCGCGGGACTGTGCCGGGCACGTGGCAGGGATGAGCATCATGGGTATCAAACAACTGAATCATCTTATTTGCATTCAGTCACTGTCCAAACCCACACTATCTAATTTACTTTAGCTAAATTATGTACAATAGCCAAATGACCTTTCAATAATCAAATAAAAGCAGGACAGATAACAGCCTTCTAGTTTTATTAAGGACAGAAATAAGAGACTCAGAGAGGTTAAGTGGCTTACTGGGCATCACGCAGTGCTGAGACAGAGGTAGGTTTTGAATGTATCCTTTCTAACTCACTTTGTATATAAAAAAAATTGCTTAAAATATTTTTTCCTTCAGTTTCTTCCCACTGCCTTAAAGAGTCTCACAGGCTGCTGTGCTGTCTCCTGAGTCCCTGGCTCTGTCTCCCCAGTGGGCAGAGAGCTGCCCGGGCCTGCCACATTTCTGTGTGGACACACAGCAAGAGAATGGAGAGTTAACAGGCTTTCTGGGGTGAAGCTAATCCACAGCTGGGACGTACCCAGGACCCTGTGTGGAAAAGCTGATGGATATGAAAACCTGGGTTTCTAGCGCTCTCAGCAGAGGCAAGAGGGTGGCCAAGCGTTGGAGGTCTTCCCTGGATCCAGGAGGCTCCCGCCAACCCATAACCCAGAAACATATGCACGTGATGGTCTGAAACTCTGGCCCATGATGGCTCCGCTCTCTCTAACACACCACAGCATACCATATGACAGAAACGAATCGAAATCCCAACTTTGCAGCTATTAAGAAGTCAAGGAAAGGATATCCTGCTCTTTCCATAATCCACACATCAGAGGAGACGAGCCCTTTCAATTTCAAAGTCATCCAACATGGCTGCAGTTCTGACTTCCAGATTCAATGAACATGAAAGGATATTCCTCCAAAAGGGGTTTAGGAAGGACAGCGTCACTGGCTTTGTGGCCTGTTCAGGAACTATATTCAAACCAGCCAAGAAGTCAGTCAGCCCAGCTGCGGCTCCACCACCACTTCACAAGGGAAGGACGGAGTACTCCAAGTTGGAAACATCCCTCAGCACCAGTAACACGCAGAGCTTTTCTAACACCCCTTCCCTTCTCATCTTCTCATTTTACCTTGGGCCGGTGAAAATGGCACCAAGGGGAAGGAGGCTGAGTCCAGTGGCTGCAGTCCCACAGCAGCCCCGTCCCTCCTCTGCACAGGAGGACCAAGAGCCGATTAGCAGCGGGCCCCAGCAGCTGTGCGGGCTGCCTGCCTGGCTGTCCCAGGCCAGCTCCAAACCAGGCCCGAAAGATACGTCGGATGAACTTGACCTTCCTGTATTTACCAAAGGCTGCCACTTTTCTTCCCGGGCTAGGCCAGACCCCAGGACTAGCCTGGTTTCCCGAGGGAGTGAGAAGGACAGCTTGGACTAGGTCCAGTCACTTAGCATTGGTTCACCCCACACGTTGCTAGCAGCAGCACAGAGGAAGCCATCGGAGGAGAGGCTGGCAGACGACACACCCAGCTGCCGCCTGCCTGCTTCAGCCAGGGCTCGGGGATGGAGGCAGCTCCATGCGAAAGACTTTCACAGGTCTGCGGAGTGGAGAACTGTGTGCCACGCTTGCCTGCTACATCTTAGCAAGCAGAGGGTGCAGATCCTGGGCCCTCAAAATCCTGCCGGGCACCAAGCAAGGCTTCTCCTGTGCTCACCAAGGGAAACAGAAACAAACCAGTAAGAGGACGACTATTCCCAGAAGAGCAGAGAAAAAGCCATTTCCAACTACAGCCACATAAAAGATGGAGAGCCAGTTTCCATCTCCCTGGCAGCCTGCACACCCCGACCAAACCACTGGCAGAAATAGCTAAGAAGGCAGAATAAAAAGTAAGTACAAAAACAAAATGGCATATCTGTAAATGCATGGACAAACTTCTAAGAAAAGAAGAAATAATCAGAAAGCAAGAACCAAAAGAAAATAGGAAACTGGAGGTAGTGTTAGGAGAACCAGAACCAGTTTTTGCTTTGAGGGCATTTGCTAAGCCAGGTGAGCGCAAAGACCGACGGGTATGACCCCTGAAAGTGCAGGCCACACGGGACAAAGGCCAGAGCGCAGATGAGCTGGGTATCTGACAAAACCCCCTCCATAGACAACTGCAACTCCCTCCCCTCAGGTATAAGAATGGACAGCGATACACCTGTCTGACCAGATGACCAGCTAGCATTCTGGCGAGGAATAAATGGGGCGTGATGGAATCTCTTGAGGATTTGTTCCTGTAATCCAACTCTCACAAAGGTTTTTGGCCCATGATCGGATAACCTGGGAAGTCAAAAACTTCACACTGAAAACAAGGAGACTCTACTAAGTAGGGGCAGAAGCAAATGCTGATATCTTTGGGAGGAAACTATCCTATCCAATACTCAAAGAACTGTCACAGAAAAGGTTCCAAAGAAGTTCACAGTAGAGTGAAAGGAAAAGGAGAAGAAAAAGGAAAAGAAAACAAAAATAAAAATAAAAACAAAAACGAAAAGAAAGAAAGAAAAGATGAAGTGGCAGGCCAGGTACCGTAGTACGCGTACTTAGGAGCCCAGGAGTCTAAGGCCAGTCTAAGCAACACAGTGAGAATACATCTCAAACAAACGAAAAAGGAAGGGGGAAAGAAGCAAATGGACCGAGAAGGAAGCAAAGGCAAATAAACACACACGAAATGTAGAGATTATGATCATGGCCAAAAATACAGTGTGTGCTTACATTTTTCAAAAATTAGTGCAGTAAAAGATACATTCCCATTAACCCCCTCAAAGTACTCCCCTCACTTCAAACATATTGATCTCATCATTCTTTCCACTTCCTGAAGCAGTTCTGCATGTCCTCTTTTGGGTTTTTGTTGCATTTTTGGGATGCCTCAATGTTCTGAATAGTGTCAAAATGTCTATTTTTCCTGGTCATTTTGACTTTGGGGGACAGACAGAAGTTGCATAGTGTCAGACGTGGAGAACAAGGACATATTGTAATGCTTTTATGAACGTGCATCTCCACGAGGAAATCACATCACATAAAGAGACTGACAACAGAGACTTTCAGAACTGCTTCAGAAAGTGGCAAGAATAGGACAAGTCTACTCAAAGTGAGAGGAATTTTTTGAGTTAATGGCAAAGTGCTTTCTAAGTGTAATAAATTTTTAATGTTTATCTATCTGCCATATTTTCTGATCAGTGCTCCTATAAAGAAATGAAGCACTGGATAGGTGTGGTGGTGCATGCCTGTAATTCCAGCACTCCAGAGGCTGAGGCAGGAGGACTGCCACGAGTTTGAGTCCAGTTTGGGATACATAGTGAGTTCAAGGCCAGCCTGAACAACATAGCAAGACCCTATCTCAAAAAACCAAAACCAATGAACCAAAACAAACAAACAAACAAGCAAACAAAATGATGTGCCAGAAAAAACAGGGGAAAGGGTAAAATTAGACACCACCACCACGTACACACAAAAAGTCTTTAGATATTTGAATTACCAGACATACAGTATATGAGAACAAGAAACTATAGAGAAGACCAAACAGATTTGAAGAAAAGATCAAATTTCCTTCTAGAACTGTCATATGAAATTCTTAAAAAGAGAGAGAGAGAGAGCTACATGGATAGATAGCACAATATCTAAACAGAGTTCCAACAAAAACTGATTCATTGGAAGAGAATTCTGAGGTAATGATTCAGAATGTAGTACTGAGAGAAAGAGAGAGAGAAAAAAGAAGACATGAAAAAAGTTAAGAAACATAGAAAATAAAGTGTAAAGGTCTGAAAAATGTCTCAAATTCTAGAACCAAAGGAAAGCCAAAGTGGGCCCACAGAAGTGTCTGAAAGGGCAATGCTGAGAAACAACGGACTGATGCGAGGCGACAGTCCAGATTCGGAAAGCAGAATAAAAAACAAGATATTAAAAAGAGAAAGAAACAGTATAGACAGATGTAAAAACTCTGAATGAAATGTCAGCAAAGGAACTCCAATCATAAATTTAAAAGGATAATAAATAATGACTAGTGGAGTTCATCCTAAGAGTAAAAGGTTGGTTTTGCATCAGTCAATCAATGCAGTCCACTACATCCGCAAATTTAATAGGGCTAAGGAGTTTCCCCTCTAAGATCAGAAACAAGATAAAAATACCCACTCTTTCCACTTCCACTCAACACTGTGCTATAGATTCTTGCCAGATCAATACAATATGAAAAAGAAAACAAAGACTTCTAGATTGGAAAGAAATAAGCAAAACTACTTATATCTGCAGATAATATGATTGCCTCTGAAGAAAATCTGACAGAATCTACAAATAAAATCACTAGAACTTTATAAGTGAGGTTAGTAACATTACTGGAGAAAACCAATACAGAAAACAATTGTATTTCAATCTCTTAGCACTCAGCAATTCAAAAACACCATTTATAAGAGCATTAAAAATACAAAATTCTATGGATAAAGACAAAAATACATAAAAACTCACACAGCAAAATGATTAACAAAAATTAAATCAAAATACATGGATCAAAAACTAAGTATTAACTTTTGAATTCAATGTAACTCTAAAACAAACATTTTTTAAAAAAATTTCAGCAAGTTCTTGAAAAAATTAATAAGCTAGCTGGGCATGGTGGTGCACACCTGTAATCCCAGCACTCAGGAGGCTGAGGCAGGAGAATTGTTGCAAGTTTGAGACCAGTCTGGACTACAAAGTGAGCTCAAGGCCAGCCTGAACTGCATAGGAAGACCCTGTCTCAAAAAGATCCCCCAAAACGTTAATATGCTAAAATTTATATGGAAATGCAGAGGGCCTACAATAGCCAAAACAACATCAGAAAAGAGCAAACCTGGGTAACTAAAACTTGATTTCAAAACATATTATAAAATGGTAGTAACTAAGACACTGTGGTATTAATATATACGATATATATAGAGATATACATATATATATATCTGGGTATGGTGGTACACACCGATAGTTCTAGCTCTCTATATATCTCTATATATATCTGGGTGTGGTGGTACACACCTGTAGTTCTAGCTATTAGGAAGGCTGAGGCAGGAGGATGACAAATTTGTGCCCAGTCTAGACAACTCAGTGAAACTCTGTCTCAAAATATTCTTTAAAAAGGGATGGGGACTTAGCTCAGAGGTCCATGGTCAAGTACCATGGGGTTCAATCTCTGCTATTGGGAGCTGGGGGGTTGGGTATGGAAGAAAAAAGGAAGAAAAAGAAAAGAAAAATAAATAGATCAATGAAACAGAATAGTGCATCCAAAATACAGATACCAGAAAATATGGCAACTGATTTTTGACAAAGGTACAAAGGCATTAGTAGAGAAATGAGAGTCTAATCAACTACTGCTAATGAAACAACCAGATATTAAAGTTTAGAAAAGACTGTTATACTACATACAAAACTTAAGATGAAACATAATTATTAACTTGAAATCTAAAACTGTAAGATGTGTAGGATGAAACATCAGAACACCTTTGTGATTTAGGGTTAGGGAAAATTCTTTTAGATTCAACACCAAAAAAAGATCCAAAAAGAACAAATTGATAACACCAATTACATCAAAATTTAAAACTTCTGCTAGTCACAGTGACACATGCCTGTAATCCCAGCTACTTAGGAGGCTGAGTTAGGAGGATCGCTCAAGCTCGAGTCCAGCCTGGGCAACTTAGCAAAATTCTGTTTCAAAATAAAAATCTTTGAAAGGGCTAGGGATGTAGGTGGGTTCAGTGCCCAGTATCTTAAAATACATAAGCAAACAAAATTCTGATTCTTCAAAGACATGGCTTTAAAGTGACATGGTAGTGCATGGGCTGAGCAAAAACCCTGACAACCATGTATCTGATAAAGAACTTGTATCTAGAACATAAAGAACTCTCAATATTCAGTAAGGAACAGGGCATGGAGGCATACCCCTCTGATTCCAGCATTCCAGGAGGCTGAAGCAGGAGGACTGCTTGAGTTTGAACCCAGCCTGGGCAACTTAGCAGAATTCCACTATTATAAAAAAATGTAACAGTGAGAAACTGAATAGTCCAAATTTTTTTAAATAGGCAAAAGATCTTTTCCTCATTGTTAAGATTGATGTGAACAGATAACATCACGAAGCAAATATACAAAGAGTAATAAGCTCATGAAGTGAATGATGTTCAAACTCACTGGTCATTAGAGAAATATGAGTACAAATTAAAATGGAAATGAAATACCACTCTGTACTTATTAGAATACCTAACATTAAAAAGACTAATCATACTAAATGTTGACGAGGGTATGAAGAAAGTGAAATCTCTCATACATAGCTATTAAGAATGGAAAATGGTACCAGTGCTGTCAAATATATATCTAAACCATGATCTAGTAATTCTACAAGAAATGAAAGCTCATGTTCACACAGATTTGTGTATGAATGTTTACAGTAACTTTGTAACAGCTCCAAACCGGAAGCAACCCAAATGTCCATAAATGGGTAAATGGATAAGTAGCCTATGACAATATACTACAATGGTACCTCAGTTGCTGAACTCGATTCCTTCCAAACTCATGTTTGAACATCAAAAAGTTTGAGAACTGAACATACTCTTCCCTTAAGAAATAATGGAAAAATTGGGTGTGGTGGCACACGCCTTTAATCCCAGCACTCGGGAGACTGAGGTAGGAGGTGCATTGTGAGTCGGAGGCCGGCTTGGGCTACAACGTGAGCGCAAGGCCGGCCTGAGCTACATAGTGCAACCCTGCCTCAAAAAACTAGGGCCAGAAGTTTGGCTCAGTGGTCTAAGCACCTGTCTGGCAGGTGTGAGGTTGTAAGTTAGATATCCAGTGCCACAAAACAAACAAACAAACAAAAAAAAATATATATATATATTCATTTTTCCAGGACCTTAACAAATTTTGCAGTGATTTCTTTCTGTAACTCTGTTATGGTTCTCACAGTTATTCCATTAGTTTTACTGCTTGTATCCCTAGCTTTCTTTGGAGCATGATTACAATATTTTACACAAATGAAGCACACACACACACACACAAAAAAAAAAAAAGCACAATGACGAGTGCTTTACGCAGAGCGGTGCTTGGACAAAGTGTCGCCTTTGGGACCACAGTGAGATGTGATCTATGACTCACTCTCAGCCCTCATAGGTTTCTTCAACTCAGATTTTCAATTCCACTTTCAAGCAAAGTTGTGAACACTGAGCAGAACTTTTTAGAACTCTGCTGTTCAGGGAGTGGAAAGTTGGAGCTTGGAGCCTTTGGTCATGCGAGGCATCACTGCACATTCAAAAGAGTGTATTTTGTTAATAAAAAGGAATAAACTCTCGGTACCTGCTACAAGAAGGATGGATCTCAAAATGATCATGTTCACTGAAAAAAGTCAAATTTAAAAAAAAAAACCAGTATATACTGCAGGATTCCATTTGTATAAAATTCTAGAAAATGCAGAGCAATTTATAGAGATTGGTGGTTGCTCGGGGACTGAGGCGGCAAGGTCACAATCACAAAGGACCACAAGAAAGCTGCAGGGCGGTGGCTATGTTTGCTATCTTGAGGTGGTGAGGTCTTCCTGGGTCCAGGCAAATATCAAGACTTAGCAAGTGGTACACGTCAAACATGCGATTCACGCCATTTACACAACACTCAAGCTGTTTTTAAATACCCACATCAGAGTGAAATTGCAGAATATCAAGAAAGGAGATCAAATCTCAAAAACAGGGAGAGAAAAGACTTTTAAAGTGATAATCACTAGGTGACCTCTGACTTCTCGACAGCTACAGTGGAATCCATCAGTAGGAAAATACCCTGAACGCACTGAGGGTTCACACCCAGGAAGAGCAGGAGCAGAAGAGACGTTCTCAAGCAGAAGTACAGGGCTTGGTATCAAAAACCTCTCAGGAAAGAACTGTGAAAGGATATTCCACGGACAGACTGCAAGCGATTCCACTTGGAAAGCCTGTATCAAACATTACGGTAGAGAATTAGAAAAAAGTAAAGTACAGGAAGACAACAGCATATGACTCAGACGAGGGGAGGGGATCAAAGTCAGCTGCTCTGTGCCTGCCTTACGTTGGCTTCAACTGAGCAAAACTACTAATTAGTTTTAGACCCAAGAATGCATGCTAAAATTGCTTGGTTAACTATTCAAAGTGTAGAAAGACAATACTGACCTTTCTTACTAGAAGAGTGGGGAAAAAAGGAAAATGAGAAAAAAAAATCCAAAAAGGAAAAAAAAAAAAAAAAAAGAGGGAAAGATATGTAAGAAGGTGAGACAAAAAAGAAAGCCCAGAAGCAGATGGCTGAACTAATCCTCCCCCGGAGCAGGAAGTTCCTGTAGACAGTGGCTGCTCTACTGCCTGCTGTTTCTTCAGTGCCAACCACAGTGTCTGGCACATCTTAGGTACCTGATGATGATCAGATGACTGAGTGTGCATTGAATGGATCAATAAGTGTTGGGAAGAATGGATGGTAAATAAGTGAACTGGGCAGCTGAGTGAAGAGATGAATGTGCAAATAATATAAAACTTCGCTTTGGCCCAAAGTTTCTGCCTTCCTCGGGCCTCATCTCATTTATCAGAATTAGTCAACAAATTACAGGCTGGACAAATTGAGAGTCTGTCTTCTCCCCAGCGGCCGTCTGGGAGTAATGAAGTATGCAAACTACAGATGGACGATGAGGCAGGAGGCGCCCAGGGACGGGTCCTAGCAGTCCCAGGTTATGGGAAAGCTGAAAGGATGAAAAGGATGCTGGGAGGAGACTGCTGCTTTTCAGCTATGGATTTCTTGTCCATTTCTACAGCTAATGCCCTGGTTGTAGACCTCAATACCACAGGGTCCTCGGGAACCATAGGGTCCCCAAATGCTTACTGTCCCTCTTCTACCTCCCCCAACCATCCATCCCCATTTGCCTGCTACCCAAATGCTTCCATGGACCACCACTGCTCTCTGAAATCAGATTCAAACTTCTTGCTCTAACTTTCAAGGCTGTTTGGAAGTAGATTTTAATCCCTTTTCTCTCATCATCCCTCCGAAGAGATATGAGGCTTTCAATCCCCAGACCACGAGCATCTCTGCCTCTTTTCTCATGTGCCCCTTCTTACTATTTCTCTTCCGCCACTGCCTGTTTCAAGAACCCCCTCAGACCTAAGTTCCCCATGGTGTCCACTGGCAGAGCCAAAAATAAATTTTCACTCCTTGCTCTCCAACATTTTGTTTATGAGAGCATAAGGTAGATTCCTCTCTCTTAATACATCCTCTTCGAGTTCTACCTGAGAGGCAGTTTAACTCAGAGATTAAGAATGCAAGCTTTGCAGTCAAACTTGGGATGGAATCCAGGTCCCCCATATCCTAGCTGGATGAATGCGGGAAGTTTCTTAATTTCTCCAAACCTCAGGCTTTGCATCTGCAGTATAGGGGACATCTACCTCAGAAGCTTGTTCTGAGGATTAAACGACATCATGCCAATCAAGAGCATAGCACATGCAACAGTAGTAATCAGCAGGATGTCTTATGCCTCTTCCTCCAAAAAGGTAAGCCACTGATTACAGAATTCATGTCTGATTATGTTTGTATCATTCTTCTTTCTTTAGCAGTGCTTAAGTGTGGTTTCCCATATAGTGTTTTTCTCAAAGTATGCAAAATAATTTCCCTACCAGGAGTTAACTGTAATATTAAATATGATCTCATTCATGCTGGCCCCACATTTGGATTCTACAAGATTTTAAAAATTTACTACATTGCTTAAATATTCAATGTCTTTCTTATTCCTGGAAGACTCCTATGCTCCAGATTTTACCAGACAATACTCACACTTTACTAAGAAAACAAAACAGGCAAGCCACAGACTGAGAGAATGTACTGTAAAACATGTATCAGGAAAGACTTGTATGCCAAATATTTAAACTCAATAAAACAAATAACCCAATGAAATTGGGCAAACGATTTTAACAGACACTTCGGAAAAGCTCTAAGATGCCCAAAAAAACACACGAAGAGCTCTCTTCACAAAAGAATATAAATTTCATGTGAGAAATGTAAATTTCATCTCTTCACAACTCCAGGACAAGTAAAATAAAAGACTGACTATTCTAAGTGTCATCAAGGTCTTGGAGCAACTGAAACTTTGATATACTGATGGTGGGAATGCAAAATGATACAACTCCTTTCAAAAACACATTTTTGGTTTCTTAAAAAGTTATGCATAAACCTGCCATACCACCCAGCCATTCCATGTCCAGTATTTACCCAAGAAAACTAAAAGCCTGGACGAAGACTTGCACACAAATATTCATAACAGGTTCATTTGTAATAACCAAAAGCTAGAAACAACCAAAATGTCCATTGATAGGCAAATCGATAAACAAGTTAAGAGTATATTCATGTAACCTAATACTACTCGGTAATTAAAGGAATAAGCTAGGGGTGCACACACAAGCACAGAAGACTCTCAACCCCTTTATCCTGTGGTTGGGAGTGCAGCTCAGTGGTAAGAGCTCAGGAGTGCTTGCCTAGCACGGACAAGGCCCTGAGTCCCATCCCTAGTAGCACGAGAAAAATCAAAACTCATCATAGTGAGTGAAATGAAAAGCCAGGCAGAGAGGAACACACGAGCTGTATGGTTCCTTCTCTATGAGATTCTAGCAAATGCATCTGGAGAGACAGAAGGCGGATGAGTGGTTACCTAAGGACGGCTAGGGGTGACACAAACGTCCATGACTTTTGACTGTTAAGGCAGCTTCACAGGGGAAAAAAAAAATGACACACTTTAGAAAAATAAATACTTTACTTAAAGAAACAAACAAGTCGGGCAGTTCGCTGGCAGAGCTAGCGAAGCCTCAGATTGGTCTGAACGTGCCCTGGGAAGCGCGGCCCGGACCCAGGGCCTGGCAAGACAGCCATGAGGCAGGAGGCGAGGCAGACGCCCCAGGGTGCACTGGGGAATGTCCCCAGTGTGGTTTGGATACCACTGGCTTTTTGAGTTTGCTTTCAGGACAAAGCTCGTTTATTCAGTGCCCAAGTCGCTGGCAAATCGAGGCCTCCAGTCTGAGGCAGACGTCAGGTTGCATTCTTGTGGCTTTTTTCTCTTCCTGAGCTCATTTTAAAAGAGGTCCCTGGATGCCTGTGAAGCCTTCACCCGGAGCAGCATTATAATGGCGAAATGTCAGGCACGGCTGGCGGCCTAAAGACACAGAGCCCTGGGGAAAAGGCAGAGGCGGCTCTGGAACCACTCCAGGCAGCTCTGTGCTTGGAGCTGGAGACCGGGCCTGCAGGATCCCAGGGTACCCCAACCCCAGGAGCAGGCCAGGGAGGGGAAGCAAAGCTCCCTTTGCCCCCAGCATCTTGGAGGGAGAACTCCTGCTCCAGTGCTATCCCCACAAAGTACGGGGCCCTCCCAGTGCTCCCCTCATTCAGCGGTACAGGAAAAGAAGAGCTTGAAAATGAAAGGTCAACGAAAAAGGCGCGGGAGGTAACTGCCCATACTTTCTCCTCAGCGCGATTCTAGTCCCGGTCTGTTACCCTTGGCAGTGGGTCTCCCTGGGAGCATCTGAACCTTGAGGACCCCTGGTTCCCCCACCCCCTGGCTGGGGATAATCCCAAGCCTGTCCACCTCACGAGTCTCACCTCTGAGGAACCACAGGGCTCATAACCCTGAGAAACCTGGGGCAGGAGTCAAATCGCCAGGCCATGGCAGAGATTAAGGGGCACGCATGCCTTTATTTGGCTTGCAAGAGGTTTAAAACTTAAGAGAGTCCCTATGACAAATCCACAAGTCTCTTTTCTTAAAAGAACCAAAGAAGTATCTGGCTTCATGGGACCCACATTTCAAGCCCTGCCGGAGAACCCTTCACTCATTTAGGCCCTGGTTTGGTCTGGGAGCCTTTGGGTTTTCCCTACAGACAGAGGGTACTGAGGGTCCATCCATCTGGTCCAGACTGGCCCTCACCCAGCGCTCTGGGACCTGCCTCTTACACCGCCCCAGCTCTGCACAAGCCCCTTGTTGCGGGAACTCATTGCCATTTGGGGATGCTCACTGGCAAGATGCTATTAGCTGGCAAACTCTGCCTTATATTCAAGAGGAAGGGCTTTCTCAGTAACTCCCACCCTCGTGTCCAGGTCTACTTTACTTTACCCCCCACCCCCAGCTCTCGGTCATTTGTGACCCCCCCGAGCTCTCCATGGAAACTCAGCCTTCCCCTCAGACATAATTCCCTGACCCCGGATGTCACGGCACTTCCCTGAACTCGCATCGCTTTACCTGTGTCAAACATGGGTGGGTTCTTTCTTCCCATTCTGTCCTGATGAGCGGGTCGAATTAATTACTAACACAGGGTCCTGCATGGCAGCTCTCCTCTGAGGACCATGGGCAACATTAAATATGTTCTGTCAGCTTCAGTCTCAACATCTCAAATGATAAAAATAGACCTCATGGCACCAGGTAGGATAATTCATCCTCTCTTCACATCATTGCTGAGACAGAAAAATGAGACATCTGGGATTTCCCATGTTTAAAAAATTATGTAAGTCTTGGACTGAATGTAATTGGAATTTTAAAAACAAGCAGTTCATATTCAGAAGCTAAGTACTTTTTACAGAAAGGAAATAAACAATGTTCCTCAGTTCAGACCTAAGGTGAGAACAAAGACAAAAGCTTTCGCATCTATCTTTACAGTGGTTTTCTCGAAGATCTTAGCTACGGGACAAGAGAGGAGGGAAAAAGACAAAGAGACTGAACCTTACAGAAGTTACTGTCTCTGCATCAGTTACCTGTTCTGTATAATGCTAGGCTTGGGCCAGATTACTGGCCCCGCCCTGGGCAGTGACCCCTCGGTTCCCTCCTGGAGGGCTGCACCATGGGATGGAGACAGGAAGTCACCAGATTGACAGGTACCTGCTAATTCCGACACCCCTCCCCAACCCTGCCAGGGGTTCTCAGGCTGGTAGTGACATTCTGCCTCCACGCTGTACTCTACATTGGCCTTGCATTCGGTGGCAGGAGGTGTGCTAAGAGCTGGGGACTATCACAGTAAACAGTCACACATCAGGAGGGAAGGTACCAAGGCAATGATGATTATCCTGTGAGGCAGGAGAAGCCAAGACACCCGAAAGCACAGAGTATCACAGAAACCCACCCAGACTGGAGGGGGTCAGGAAGGTTTCCGGGGGAACAGATGGCCTCTACTGAGGCCTAAAGCATACAGGGGACTTTTCCAGGGGAACCCCTAACTAGCAGCAGGTCAAGGCCTGGGGACCGGGGAAAACACACAGGTGCAGGAAATAGATAGGCCACTGCTGGAGTCGGGGTGATCTGGGGCAGCAGGAGACACGGCTGGAGCAGCTGGCTCATGAGTCTGCAGGCCTGGTCTGAGCAGCTCCAGCAAGAGCTCTGGATCCCATCCTAGGCAGTCTAGGGAGCCGGGGAAGGGCTCTGATCAGGGGAGGGACATGACCAGACTTGTGTTTTACACTGAAGGCTATGATTGCTGTGTAGAATACAATGCAGGGGGTGAAAAAAAAAAGGTGCAGGAAGGAGGCAGAAGCAGGGGCTGGAATAAACAAGGAATCCATTCTTCACCACAAGGAACCAGCTCTGGCAGTGGTCAGCATGGTGAGCGGCCCTGGCTCTTGGTGGAAGCCCCAGGCTTTGGACTTCTCATCCCAGGGCCAACGAGGGCAATTACCTTTCCCTGTTGGAGAAGCTGGAGCCAAGAGAACAGAACTTCTACCCATACGCCTCTCACTTACTAATGCTGCAGGGGTGCCTCTTCTCCTAAGCTTGGGGAGGGAAGTGGAAACTGCCAGTTGGTCTTAAG
>RJWM01017698.1:0-42716 GCA_004363535.1 Dasyprocta punctata | reverse complement strand
TAATTGATTGACTGTCAATTATAACAGAAATGCTTTAAATCTGAAACCCATCAATCCCTGGCTCTGTTTCTCTTTTCTACTTAATTAGAGCAAAATAAAATGTACGCATATCCTTGTTTAGCTAGAACTTTGGGGAAATATGTAGAAAGTTAAAGGCAATAAAATACCAGCTGTTTCTTTGTTGCTAAGTTTATCAGAGAGTTCAGCAGAAAATGTTTTCATAATTTATTGTTCCCCTGTATTATTTTGAGCTACTTAAGGAAGGATATAAGTAAAATTCATATTATGAAAACCTGATTAAAAATGCAGCATTAATCCCAGCACTCGGGAGGCTGAGGTAGGCGGAGCGTTGTGGGTTCGAGGCCGGCTTGGGCTACAACGCGAGCGCAAGACCGGCCTGAGCTACATAGTGCGACCCTGCCTCAAAAAAACCAGGGCCGGGAGTTTGGCTCAGTGCCTTAAGCGCCTGCCCTGGCAGGTGCGAGGTTGTGAGCTCAATCCCCGGTGCCGTAAAAAAAAAAAAAAAAATGCAGCATTGAGAAAAAGATGTGGAGTATTGAAAAATATACACGAAATTTTTTTCTACCTTATTTTCCAAATAAAATTATAATTGCATGATCATATCAGCTAATTATTTGGCAACAAATTGCATTTATTAATAGGACATTCCAGATAAAAGAATTTCGTTTCTATGGTTTCACTAGTGATAAAGTTCCAATATACCCTTGAGGAAGACAGAACCGGAGGACAGCACAGCCAATGGTGGAATTTCACAGCATTTTACCTCTGAGAGTGTAATTCAGAGACTGCGAACTATAAGTCACGATGCTTGTAAGTCCAAAATATGTTGTTTATACATATTTTAAAACAAATATTGATGAAGAGAAATGTCCAGATCAACAAAACAAATTATTTCTGCTAAATGTTTACATACCATGTTTCTTACTATTACCTCATATTTATTATTCTACAATTGTATTGAAATCTCTGTTGTCTCTCTCTTGACAAATCATTCTGAAACAATGCATTTTAAAGCTACAACAGATTTTAAAGATCTTGTCTTCAAGCATACACAAGAACTTCTGTAAGAAATCTTTAAAATGTGCTCATTGTATATGGTAATAAATGTTTCTCTTTTGCAGGCCAAATGTTTGGTGTATTACACTTACAGCAATTCGGTTCTTTAAAATTCACTTTCATACACTATAGCATAAAAGCTCTTTAAATCATTCTTGCATCACATAAAGGAGACAGAATGTCTGATAACACACTGTTACAGTTTGTAACTTTCTTTTGAATGTTTTAAAACCCTTCTCTCTCTCTCTCTCTCTCTCTCTCTCTCTCACACACATACACACACACACACACACACACACACACACACACACACAAGTACAGAAATATCATGTTCTGTTCTTACCATCCCTGTAATTCCCAAATTGGGCCTAATGATTGGTAATTGTCACCTAAACCCATACTAGCTTTTCCACTTAATAGGCAACCCTCAACTTTTAGTGGCTTAGGAAAACAAGGGTGTCTGTTTACTTTGCAGGTCTAAACCAAGCAACTGTTTCTGGTGTCTCTGGGGACACTCAGCGGCACTCATCTGGCAGGTGGGCTGCTACTGATTCAAAATATTCAATTGTATGTCTGGAAACTGGGCTCTTAGAGTTTAAACACGAAGGATTACCAACCAGGAGTTCCGCCTTACACATTGCCTTTCCATGTGGGGCAGTATTGTGATAAAATGACTGCTTCAGAACACTTGAACTCCTACCAGGGTGGCTCAAGGCTCTGAGTATAAATATTTCAGTAAGCAAGGTGGAAATACCATCCTCTTCTATGACCAGCCTTGAAACGCATACAGCGCCACTTCTGCTGTAGTCTATTAGTCAAGGAAATCATGAAGAGGGGAAGTAGACTTTACCTTGTTGGGGGGAAAGATTGTAGAACAGTGTATAGGACTGGAGCTATTGTTATGGTCTTGATCTGAAAATATTAGCTGTCAGCATAATTCATAATAATGATCACCACTAGCAGGTTTCAGAAGGTTTTGTCTTTCAAATGAGATGTCTGAAACGTTGAGGATCTCATGAAGCAGTAACTTTTGTCCCTGTAAGTGAGATTTTATAACCTCCTGTTTCCATAACATCTTGTTATGTCTGATCAGGGCCACCAAGATACAAAACTGCCACAGCTGGACAAACTCTCTTTGTTCTCCTTCTGCCCTCCAACAAGTTCCACACCAAAGACCAGGCCCCTTGACCAAAGGTATAAAAGTCAGAACCCATCTTTGTCCTTTGCTCAGCCATTTTGGATTCATCAGTTGAGCCAGCGTACACCTAAAACTAAAATCTTCCTGCTTCCCATTTGGTCTCTCTGGTCTTTTAAATCCTGCAAAATCTCACACACTAGATTAGGATACACAGGAAACTTCTGAATGGAGTAACTGTGTCATGTGACCATAGATCTGATTTTGCATTTATAAAGTTCTCAATCTCTAAAGTTTCAAACTAGTAATCAGCTCAGAACAGTCTGATAAGCAAAATTCTGAAAGAGTATAAAAAACAAACCAAAACTATTTGAACAAGGGAAAACATTTTAAAATAATAATTTTAATCTTTGATTTAGCTACTAATAACCATTTTATGACCATCCGAAGTCATTTAAGGTTTCTATTCAGTACGTGCAAACTGAGGCACTGGGTTGGATCTCCGTTATCTCTGTTGGTCAGCATGTTATTGTGATGGAAGCAGTAGAAAACACTTTCTAACAAAAATACACTAAAACCAAGCATGCAAGATGAAGATCCTCTGGTTGGAAAGCAGGTACTGTCATATGGTGACCCTTATACCGGTTTTTCTGTTTTGTTTTGTTTTACTGTGTTTTGTTTTGTTTTAACAATTGCCACAGAGTCCTATTTTAAATTTGGATAATCTCAAAAGAAAAAGATTTGAAAGTCACTAGGCTACCTGTTTTTTTTTTTTTTTCTTTTTTTTTCTCTGTACTGGGGATCAAACTCACAAACTCACAACCTTATGCCCACCAAGCAGGCGCTTAAGCCACTGAGCCAAACTCCCAGCCCTACTTTTTTTGAGGCAGGGTCACACTATGTGGTTCAGGCCCACCTTGCTTACACTGTAGCCCAAGCTGGCCTTGAACTCACAATGCTCCTCCTACCTTAGCCTCTTGAGTGCTGGAATTAAAGGTGTGCACCACCACGCCCAGTTTACCTGGTTTTTAATGATTCTTTAAAGTACAAATATTCCTAGGAACTAGAAAAATGCTTGCTGGATAGATTTTTATATATCTATGATTCCTTAGTGAATAAGACCATGAAAATACATATCTATTCATACATATGCCCATAAAACTTATTAAATATGAGTCTATGCATTTCATTTTGCATGTGCATATATAATTTTAGATGTAACATTTACTGAAAAAAAAACTAATGATTGGGGTGTGTGTGTGTGTGTGTGTGTGTGTGTGTAAAATTTACCATGTCAAAGCAACCTGAAGCATAGTCAATAGTTGTCCTGTTTTCACAACAGGAAGCATAGGTTTGGTGAGCTAAGTAATTTGTCTGTGTTCAACAGCTAAAAAGTGACTGACAGCATATACGAACACAAAACGATGTTAAGGGAAAGTATGTGCTTTTCTCCTACAATAGTAAAACAGTTCCCATTGTATCAATAGGTTTACCATGACTGGAGGAGAAGAGCGGACTGGAGCTTTCTCTAAAGGTCATCTTAAAACTTACTTCCCAATGCTTAGCTGGGACTGCTCCAGAAATGAGTAGTCAGTGCCCCACACTGTCAGGAAATGATGCCATGAGCAGTGCTTGGGAAAAGTGAGGATAAAAAGGTAAAAAGCCCTGAGGTTACCAGTTTTTTTTTTCCCTCTTTATTCAAGGGTACACTCCAATACATACAAACTATATATGGGAGGAAATTATACATGCATTCGCATATAGACACTTGAATTGCCTTTTTTTTATATGTGTATCTATTGCTATAACTAACAACGTGAGGGGTGTGTGTGTGTGTGTGTGTGTATGTGTGTGTGTGTGTTTAGCCACAAAGTAAAGAAAAGGCAAGAAACTTTGCACTGCTAACATGTATGATCCTGTGTGTTTGCTCCCATGGTTTTCTAATGATCTAGACATTCATCTCTTTAACCAATAAAGACTATAGTTTGCAGTAACCTATCCCTTGGTTCAACACCTTCCTTGCCTAACCACAGTTATACAGCTATTTCATTTATGGACAGAACTTAGAATTTCTCAATGCTAACATAATAGACTTGCTGGAATCTTACAGACCAAAATTGTACATTAAAACACTAAAACCCTGTTACAGGAACTTTTAAATAAGAAGGCAATTTAAAGAAAATCTATTTCAATTCCTTAAACTTTTATATTTACAAATATGAAATTCAAGAGGATTCTAAAAATTCAATTTTTAAAGTACATAACAGATTTCAATCTGGAATTTTTTTCCATTATATATTATGGCCACAGCTAATCTTATTAAAGTAAATTATACAATGTATATGTATAACTCTCTCAGAGAAACACAGATCTTAAGTACGACTCTCATTTTGATACTATAAACTTTATGGGGGCAGGGATTAATGTTTCATTACTGACACTGATTTTATCCCAGAGTCTCTTAACTATGGTTAGTACCAAATAAGCACGTATGTAATTAGTAATATAATCATGCCAAAGGACAGACCGCAACGCAATATTTAAGCATAAATTCTATATTCTGCGGTAGAACAACACAAGGAAAACCTCCCTGTCATCTATTCTATTGCTGTCTCAGTAAATTAGGCTTAACCTACCTATGGAATTCCTACATGATTAACTCATAGTGCAAACAGAGATTGTCTCTTCACGAGTGATATTCAAATTGGTCCAAAAACATGTGTCTACAAGCTTAAAGGCAGTAATTGGGCCACTACCTGACTTTCACTTTTTAAAACCAAATATGGGTTAATCTAATTTTATTTTCTTGATCCACATTTAAAGAATATTTTTAACTAGACTCTGTGCTAATTTCATTATTATTTTATTATTCTTAGATTAATTCTTCCCAATGTTTCTGGCACTATTTCTGTGACTCACAGAAGGAAAGATGAAGTTCAGTTTATTCCTAGTTTGTCAGTCAACCCTTTCTGTTCCAAAGATTGGCTGGCATTTTGGATCTTAGTGCTTAGAGGAATAACTTAAAGTTTAAAAAAATAAAATCAATAAAAAATATCTATTTGGATTTCTTTGAATTAAGTCAAAAAGAAAATTTAAGTTATTTTTGCCAAAAATCACTGTGAGGTATGATTTAAATTACTAAATGGTGGTGTTTTTTCTTCTCAGGAATTTAGGAACTAAAGTCGATGACATGGGCCTAAAAGAAATGGATATAGATTGGAATGCTGATGATCAGAAATAGAACATAAGTCATGACTCTATATTTCTTGGATAAAAAAATGCTAACAAACCCAACAGAGGATTGGTGTTAGATACTCAAAGAGAGCACATGTGTATAATTAACACACATGAATTTAAATTCAATAGGTGGATGTAAAGTATTAGAATTCATTCATCAAAAAGTAATTACTAAATGTCACCTGTGTACCAATAGTCCCTGAGAAAAACCTAGCTAAGAATCCTGGTTCACACTGATAGTTTTTAAGAGTCTTAATCACACACATATTTTACTCAATCTGAAATTCTCAGTCTCCCCGTCTCCCTTATGAAGTTCTATTTATCCTTCAATACTCAGATTACTTCCAAGAAAGTTTTAATTCATTTTAACAAATTATACTCTGCATGGCAGAAGGCATATTTGATTCTTCTTTTTCCACTGATATATACCTAGAACAAAGAGTACACCTAGTGCAAAGTAAGTATTCAATTCTGGTGAATGAGTGAACACATGAGTGAATGTATGTATGGATAACTAGTCTATTCTTGTAGAATCAAGGCACTGTTAGCTTAAGTGTACTTATTTATCAGTGGTTAATTGTAGTTTATATAGCATTTATTTTAGCACTCACCATAATGCATTATAATTATTTTTCCTATGACTGGATAACACTATGCCTTGTTTATGTAAGTCTTCTCATTCAGTACATAGCATACGGTAGGCTTTCAATTAATATTGCTTTAGTGAATGTATGACTAGAATAAGCTATCTCTCAACATTCATATTTAATTTATCACAAATCTTATACCCGTGCATTTAAATTATTTATACATGATTCAAATACAGTAATTTAAGGGCTCGTTTCAATTCATGACAGCATTCTCTACTGGCTGGGAAAATATAAATTCCAAGAGGATGTTACAAATATGCTTGGGGACTACCATGCATTTCAGTGCTCATATTTCATAATCAAGCAAGTAAACAGTTACTGAACAGATCATTTAATCAGAGTTTATATTGGGGTAAATTCTTGACCAATAATATCTTAAAGAAAATATGGTCTTAACTTACCTTATTTCCTACCAGTTTTTACAATTACATTTCAGAATCCTAAAAATCCCTACAATTAAACATAGAATCGAAACATCACTTAAGAGTGATAGTGAATACCTCTGAAAACCTTTTGAAGAATCCACTAATGTCAATAAAGTAGAAGATTATGTCTCAATTTTAAAGGTTCAAAATTTTTATAAAGTAGAACTATATAAAGTCCCCAAAAGAGGCATGAAATAATTACATAATACATAAAATTATTTTTAAAATACAGAATTGATGCGCTTTATATATGACAATTTTGAAACAGATTATTAATTTTATTTGTACACCTAATATATGTATTAACAATAAACAGATGTACGTGCATCAACTAAAACATGTACTTTTCTAAAACATGAAAACTATGTGTAATATATGAAATATACATGTCTGCTTTTAAAGTTTTCTGATTTATCGTTATAAAAATAATTCATACAACATAAAAAAAGTAAAATTGTTAAAACTTGGGAATTTTTTCACACACTAGAATATATGTTATTTGGATTTATTAGCAAGTGTTAATACTACATGTGTTGACTGCTGCACCAAATTCAAGAAAAAGTGTGTTTTGCTTAACTTTCAACAAACCGTGACCTTGAATAACTGGAGAAAAAGGAAGTTGGTTATATTACTTCTAGTGCAATATGGAAGAAAGAAATTAAGGTTTGCAATTAAAGGAAAATTAGGGAAAAGAAAGAATGATTTGCATCCATATCAAGGTTTGAGAGTGAAAGTATCAAGAAAGTTTTTGGGGATGCACACATACAGTGATTTGGGGGTTGATTTAATGAGTAACTGTTATCAGAGATGCCATTTTATGTGTTCATATGAATGGAAAGAGCAAAACTATATTTGGAAATGGTTAGGGACAAAGTAATGAAAGCTGCCAAAGTCTTCCGTGGCCTGGGATCAACCTTGGCACCCGTGAGCCAGCAACGCGTACGCCCAAAACCAGCAAAGAAGAGAAGCCAGGGGTGGGAAGAACGAAGGTGACAGAAAGGGAACAAGAGCATGACAGCGTGACATCCCCTCTGCTTACCCAGTGCTCCTCTCCTAACAGGCTTATGAGCTAGTTTTAAAAACTGTTTCATAAAAAATTAATTTCTACCATTTTTTAAAATGCAGCTTAAGCAAAATTAAGCAGATCTTTCTACTTCAAGTTTACTCCCAACATTGGAAACAAGATGCCTACCATAACTGATTCTAAATTCCTTAAGAAACATTCATTTAATGAAAATGAAGAAAAGGTAGATTCCCCAGACCTGAAATACTGGACTTAATTCTGAAATGACCAACCGGTTCCTAAAGAAGTCACATTTCACTTTTACTCGTCCCCTCCCTCCACCCCAGTACAGACTCTGCACTGCATTACAACCGCAGTCCTCTTTGTCTTTATTTTGAGAAAGCCTCCCTACATTGCCCAGGTTGGGTTTGAAGCTGTGATCCTCCTGCCTCAGCTTTCAGTGCACCACATTCCCAGTTTCATGTCTCACTAGGTTTTGAATAGTTTGTTCTCACTGTGACTTTGCTTTACTTGTCACCTCTTTTCAATCAGTTTCCACTTAATTGAGGAGTTGACCAGATTCCTAATTTACAGCATTTAAAATCATCTTTCTGCCTTCTGCATAATGAAAAGTCATTATTATAGACTGAAAACAAACTGGTAATGATCTCACTCACTTCAGATTTAAGGAAATCTATTTTCTTGATTTTTTTTTTTTGCTTTTTCTTCTAGCATCTAAATAAATTATATATTTTCTGCCAGAAACAAAACTCTGTCAGTGATATTTTCCAAGTGTATAGCCATAAAATACACTATCAAAAAATTGGTTTGTAGACCTTGGAGGCCAATGATACAGTTTTGTTTACTATAATGAAAGGCATTTATGACACAAAACTACATTTCTTTTCACTTTGATAGCCCCAAATCACAGACATTTTAGTCTACTGTGAGGACATCACATTGCTCTGAACTCTGTGAACTACCAACCAGTAAAATGGTTTTGGCTTTTGCGAAAAAAAATTCTTGCAAGTACTTCAGAATCAAAGCAAGATTGAAATTTGAATAATAACATTTTAGTTGACTCATTCGAACTCCACTTTCCACTGAGATTACGCTTGCCAAATAAAAGCAAATTTTTCAACAGGCCAGACACTTACACTGTGCTTCTTAAACTCTAATACCCTTACGAGTGACTGAAAAATTGTTTGAAAATATGGGTTCTAATTAAATTGTTGTGAAGTGAGCCCTGAGATTCTGCATTTCTTTCAAGTCAGGTCTGCTGGCCTATGGATTTCACTTTGAGCACTAAGGTTGAAGTACAGAAGGTTTTTGCTGACTTGGAAATGAATTCCTGCCATTTGCGCAAAGTGCATTAACTCATATCTAACATGCTATAAGTTAACTGTTGTAAATTTTTTTTTCCTCCAATAAACTTACTAAGATTTTTAAGAATCAGATCTGGGTGGGAATGGAGCTCAGTGGTAGAGCATTTGCCCAGCACATGGGAGGCCCTAGGTTCTGCCTCCAACATCACACACACACACACACACACACACACACACAGGATTTGGTCCAATGCTCTCCGAGATACTACAAATAGCAAGGGGTTACTCTTCTGGAATGCTATTTTTCCTGAGGCATTCTTCCATTATACCATTTTCAAAGGAAAACTTAAACAGAAGGATTCTGCAAACCAGGAGGCCTTGCTCTTGATCTGTCATAACATTTCTACCATATTCAGCCCGTGGTAAACAAAGTCGTGTAACACAATGCAAAGATGATTAAAATCACCCAAGATAGTTCTTAATTTCAGAGTCCTTCCAGTCCCATTAATTTATATATTTATTGTTAATGTAAAAGCAGCCAATCCAGTTTCACAAAATTTTAGATGGCAGGCTACTTCCCTCACACTGCTGGCCCACACCTTTCTATATCTTTATTGAAAGGCAGTTTATACTTCAGTGCGAATCACCAAGGAGCTTATGAGAAATGCTAATTCCATGGCCACCCCAGGAGAATCCCACTACCTAGGTCTGGAGGAAGGCCCAAGATTCTGCCTTTCATTAAAAAACTCCTGCATTTCTACGACACATACAGACAGTTTGAGAAACACTGCCCAAAGAGTGACGCACACAAACCTTCAGCAAAGAGCTCTGACATCAGTCCACCTTTGCTCTCTCAGGCCTGACATTCAGTAGCTCGGTTGTGTGCAGTCTTTCAAGGCCTCTACTTGGAAACAACTCCGGATACAGTCACAGTCACTTCCTGTGTTGCAGTCACTGTGGTTAAAATAGATAGCATAACTGGGGCTCTGGGACCAGTCCACCCCACACACCGGGACCTGGGCAGCACCGCAGGGCCAACCGTCTGACTTGCATTCCAAGGCCTATTTAGACGAAAACCCCTGGGCCCACTTGGGAAAAGTGTAAAGTCTCAAACCAAGCAGCATGCAGGCCGGGTTCTCAGGCATGACCAGGGCAACCTGTCTTCCCCGGGAGCTCAGTGCAAGCTTACACACAGGGTCTGCACTTCATAGATCCCCTTCTAACAGAGAGCATTACGGGAAGGAACACGCGTGATAGATGCGGCTGACAGGACTCGGCACCCATCACGCACGCTGTCAGTCATGCCCTGGAAGACCCAATGGGAGGTGAAAGAGCTCAGACGCAACATTTTAAATGCTTCAATCAGTGCCCTCAAGGGCTCCTGCCATGTTCCTTTCCAGGCATGAGCTAGCTCACTCTGAGCACACCACCACCAAATTACACTTCGTTCCACTTTACTTTGTTCCTTCCCGCCACGTGCCACATCCAGTTCTTTGTTCGTGCTGCCTAGAACCCAGAAATTGCTCTGGGACCCAATCACCTACAGCAGCTTTTTGACAACCTGCCTGGTTTTGCCATTCCTACTTACACTAAGGACTTTAACTCCCAACCATTCTATAGTTCCTTCACTTTATCTTTTAAATCACCCACTTTTGAAAGTAACAGGGAACTCTCATTTACAATTGTGCCAAGATAATTGCTACAAACTGGAACCAACCAGGGCAGACTGTCTGTCATCAAGATTTTAATACCAATCCAAGACAAAATCCTCGACCATACTTCAGACAGGTGGCAGATCGTTATCTGCTTCAAGGTTCAGCCTCCCAGTATCGGTCTAGGCTAGGAAATTCTCCTCATGTTGGACATCTACTGCTGTCTTTTACTACCTGCATTGGCACACCCTTCAGATACTGCATTTTTTGAGGGCATTGCAATACTTTTAGTGTCCCCAGGTGAGCCTCTCTTTGCAGACACAGACCCTAGTATGGCAGCAAGTTTATTCTCTGAGCAGTTCCACCTGCTGCAGTTCCTTGGGCTAAGAAAGCACAAGACAGCATGACTTTAAAGAGTTGGGTTTCACTTATCCACATTTGAAGGATCCACATTTTAATCTCCTTAAGATGAAAAATAATAGTTAAAATTATAAAAACACTTTATCAAGCGAATGCCTGATGTATTTCATCATCTTTCTCTTAATGTTTGCACATGTGAAATAACTGATACAATTCAGAGAACAAAGGAAAGTCACTAAGAGACACAATATTTTTCTAGACATAACTCACAGACAAGTAAACTCCTATATTTATTTAGGCATTGTATCAGATGACCCTCTCTTCTTAGGGTTGGTTTGTCTATAATCATTCATGGAAGAAAATCCAGAGGAATAATACCTCTCAATTTCAACAGGATTAAACCATGTTTTAATAGATGCTCCAAATATTCACATGGAGAAGCTGAAGACAACTTATACAAGATAACATAAAATTAATTATACAAAGCAGGAAGGAAAACAGACCCACTTATTCTAAACACTACTTCATCGGCCTGTTATATTCGATTTTTAAAAGAATTAATATGAAAATATCACCAAGAAATGTTTCTAGTACATTAGTTTAAAGAAAGCAATAAACTAAGTAGAATGTTTTAAAATGTAGTGTAGTATTAGTAAATCATATACTCCAGTCTAACTTGGAAAGGTATGTGTTGTTTTTATAAATTAACTAGAACTGGTTTAACCTTAGGGGCAGGTTCAAGGGGTGGACATCAGCAATCAGATTACGACTTGATGCAAATTCGGTCTCATTAAAAAAGTCACACACTCCACCACTTCATTTGCAAAATAATTGTGTACCTGGTCAAGGTCAGAGGGTGTCCCTGTGTCTCTTTCACTGAATGAGGTTAGCTGTTTAAAATGCAGCTAAACTGTGGGAGAAAGATTACCTAGTTTCTTTTCATATGAAAAACAACAGAGAAAAGCAAATATCTACCAGCATGGTGGGTTCAATGCTAATTTCTGATTTTCATGATTAAAAAAAGTAATTATATAAAAAAAACTTCCTTTTTTATTATGAGAGACAGGATATACTATATTACTGTAGTCCAGAAAAATCTTAATCCTATAATTTCCTAAAGACAAAAAAAAATTATCCATGATAAACATCTAGACTTCCCAGACCTTGGTTATGACTTGAATAAAAACACTGTTCCAACATAAAATATGTTTAATTTCATCCTACTCAAAATAAGAGGGGAAAATAAAGCCTTTACTTGCCTCAAAAATGCATTAATATTTTTGGACTCTTTGTTGAAATTTATATTCTAATACCCTACGGCCTCAAGGTATTTTCAGTTGTTTTTTTCCGCAGTTAAATCCCATGGTTAAATATTCTTTTTCTTCACTAAATCCTACTAGAATTTTTTCAATGAGATCTTTACAATTTATCTCAATAGCCAAGACTATTATGTTAAACAAGCGATTTGGGTTAAGAACTTGAATCCGTATGTATATGATACACATTACATGTACACACCACAACAGTGTCACTGGGAGATAAACGACTCTGCTCACCTGACCTAGCCCCAGGGTTCCACAAGCGTGGTCAAGAAAAGAGAAACAAAGGCCCCAACCTGGCCTGGGAAAGTTCTAAGAATTCCAAAGCTAGATCTCCCCACATGACCCAGGGTCACCTTTCTTCCCTTGGAGCTCACAGCAAGTTCATGCATACAGACCGTGCCTTATATACACAATTATGATAGAGTGAATTACAGGACAGGACACAAATCACGGACTCAATGGACAGGACTCAGCATCCTCAATCATGCTGTCAACTATGTTCTGAAGGACCCTAAAGGGAGGCGACTCGGAGCCTGCAGGACATTTACACCACCACCTACTACATCCTCTGTACTAATGTCATTTTCCTTTCACCCAACCCACGCACACCAAGTGTGCCTTTTATACTTGATATTATAGAAACAAGATGTGGTGTTACATGAGATAATTCTGTTTTCATAAATAACTGTACTAAGTATTGTTTTAAAAGGAAATTAAGTTCTAACAAGGTTATTTCAGATATCTACTAATGAACAATAACTAAAAATAAACCAGAAATGTCTTTAATTCTTATTTGCTAACTTGTACTGTTTGTATTACAGGACTTGGCTATGATTTGAATAATATCTCTGTTTTTCAAAAAATTTAGCTGCCTGTTTTATTTTGTCTTACTATTTAAAAACATTGGCTAGATGGGCTACAGTTTCAAGAACAAACTGTATTCCCTGTGTAATTCTTCACTTTCTATTTTCTTCACTGATTATAATAGCTGTTGGTTGCACTAATAAGGCAACCCTTGTTTAGAGGTATAGACTGCCTCTCTATAAATAAAGGCCAAATGAAAAGTTCAGTATGTCTCATATAACATTGAAATCAGGCATTTTGATTTTTTTTTACCCCATTACCTCAAATTATAATACAGAAAAGCAGAAAAAAAAAACCACAGGAAACACTCTAGTCAGAGTCTAGCTTTTTCAGTAGATTGATCTCTGAGTTTATCTTGAATTTCAGAGAATGAACAAGAGGGAACTACCTAGCAAGGGACCACTGGGACTTCTCTTAAAAGAGTACTTACATCATTGCGATTAAATAATCAAGTTTTTATTTTGCAGAGATAATACATTAACTACATACATAGTGGAAAACTAAAGTGGCTTTGATTGAAGAGTCTTGAGAAAGTTAATCAGTACAATTGAGGTGCCCTGTTGCTCTGAGGGGTAGCGAGTAGGGAAAGATAAAGTGAGGACAGAATCAAGAATAACCCCTTAGCATCTGACTGAATAAATGACTTCTGCTAAATCAGGGAAACTGGCTTTCATAGAGTGCAAGATGACATCTTTTCCCTTCCATCAAATTTGAGGGCAGACCCCAAGAAACATTCCTGCTCCATGAGGCACCAATTTCACTGAGACCTCAGAGCCTGTCCACAGAAAACGTCCAAATGGACCTAAAAAGAGGCCCCGCTTTAGGGTAACTGGCAACAATGGTAGGTATTCTAAAGTGTCTTTTAGTACAAGATATATATTCATGATTCATCATTAGACTTTACTCAAAATTGAAGCAGGGAAAAATAAACGCATAAAGATAATTATAATAAAAATTTTTTAAATGTGTTTTGAAAACTTACAGTTTCAAAATGCTCTGAAATTGGTAGGCTGAAAGGAATATTTCAAAAGGTCTTGATAAATCAAATCATTAGAGTAAACCTAGGACCAACCAGTATATATGCAGGTAAAGAACTTGGCCATTTCAAGAACATGTCCTGCAAAAACAGGACAGAAATATTTTCATGTAAAATAGAGAGAATAACAGTGTGTATCTCTTTGCATTATTTCAGGATATAATGATGCTGCTGGGAATTTACTACAGATTAGGTTGTTCCTATTGCTCCTCCAAAAAGCAGAGCACCCCCCACATATAGAAGGGATTCACTAAATTCCTAGGTAGGTCAGTGATGAGTGCACTAGACCGTAACACAGATCTACACCCTGTAAAAGAGAGAGGAATGGAAAGATGATTTGGTGGCATAATCTTAAGGTATTTCTACAAGGCCGATGGTGAGTTCTCAAACCAAAGTCCCCTGAAACAGGAGTCCCGTGTCAAGGATGGCACGCATTAGTGTATATACCACACTCAGCCATTGGTTTACTAACTCAACCATGGAAACAGTTATCAGCATTTTAGTGCTTGATAGGGACTAGGGTTAGGGACCTGAGAGGGAACCTTTCATGGCTGTCATATAGTTAATCTAAGAAATTAATAAGTGTTAGCTGCCATGATCATTTTTAAAAACTATCTCATGCAATATACATCTTCATTGCATATGCTCTAAAATGTACAGTCTTAAACTTTATCTATGACAGCTGATAAGTGAACATTTTGTGTCACTCATTTGTGGGACATCATAAAGTTGGTGGTTTAACTGCTAGAGCATCAGCAGGCTTTGTTTTGTTTTTCAAATTTTTTTTCTGAATAACAAAACAGGTACAAATTTGAGTATTTTCAATGCAGAGGTTCTGGGTTTAAAGAAAATCCTTGTGCATGAGGTGGTCCCCGGCCACTCTTTAGTTCGAATGGTCCGTTTTCCTATCTGCCATCCCAAAAAAAGGCTCTACTTGAACAGTTTTGAAAAGCAATGCTTCATTTATTTTGCTCTTCTTATTTATAGATTATTTTATTAAATCAATAAGCGATACTGAAATTTCTTTTAACAAATGATAGTGCTTATGCAGGGGATAAAACTCAAGTCTCATAAATTTAATACTAGCCAGACAAAGATGTTGGAAGTGTTAGATATTTAGATTTACAGTCATTGAAACAAAGCTGTATCTCTGGGTTTTCAATTATAAAGGAAAAGTGAAGGCCCCATCAGTAATCATACATGCCTGATTATCTCAAACACTAGTTCAATAAACAGCATATTTCATTTTTATAAAATCACTAAACTTACTGTAACTTTAAATAAATTATATATAGGCTATATTACAGCTCCTAAATAACTTCTCACTATAGCATACTGAAATTTTACTAACATATGTTAAAAATGTTACTATTTTACTCACCTTTAATTTCTGACTCATTGAAGAAAGCCCAAGCTTTCACATCTTCCATTTATAGCTTTTATTTTATTCCCAATTGAATTATTCCATGAATGTTTAACCCAAGAATTTCTACTTTTTACTTGGTAAGTAGTCTTTAATTCAAATGACCAACAACAGGCCCAGAACACTTACCTGAAATTATGGCCCAAATAATTGTATAGAGTATAATTTTCTTTTTATCAGCAAGGCCATTATGAACACACAGAGTAATTCCACATGGCTTTAGAATATCACTCAAAATTCCCTTGAATTTCTGCTCAAACTCAGTCTGACATTAAACTACTAATAATGCTCTTAAGACTTCAACGCTTGTCTATGTGACACAAACTCTCAAATGATTTCAACCACATACTTTCAGGAAGAATATATCATGTGGAAATGAAGTCAATGCTGTGAGAGAGAGTCATAAAATTATCTATTGCTTTATCTATGCTTGTCTTTCTGTTATAGTCCAGAGGATTCAAAAGAAATTAAATTATTAACTTTGTTCATTCATTTTGATCCTAAAGCGACAGGAGTAACAAGATATCCTTTTTCATGCTAAGAAGAATGCTATAAATCAGTATGTACTAACACAAATCTAAATGCATGTAATGGAAGAGAATAACTGAGTTTTACTGAACAGGGAAGAAGGCCAAGAAAGCATAGGTTTCTTATTTTTGTAAGAAAAGTAGCTAGAGAAAGAAATCCCTATCACCTAACTATTCTAATACATCAGTTCAGCAAAATTCATTGCAAAACAACCCATAATGTTTGTAATGTACCTAATTACAAAGTTTTAGTAAATTAGATATACTTTTGTAGGAACTGGGGATTAAACTATGATTTTTTCACAATGAGTTATATTCCCCAGTGCTTTTTTATTATTGTTATTACTTTTTTGTGACAGGTCTCACTAAAGTTGCCCACTCTGGGCTCAAACTTGCAATCCTGCCTCAGTCTCTCCAGCAGTATAGATTATAGGCAAGCATCACTGCATGTCTGATAAATACTAAGTTTGAACTTTATTCAGCAAAGAGCTGCATTCATTTCACTGATCAGACTATGTTATTTAAATTTCACTATGTATTGATTTTTCATGTTTATATTTATTTTATATTTCTACCTATGTTTACATTTATCAAACATAGTTTTTCATATCTTGGACACTCATTTCTTTTAATAAATGATACAAAAAGAACAACATGGGATGTAGCTAGTGGTAGTATGGTTGTCTAGCATGTGTGAAGCAAGCCCTGGGCTCAAATCCCAGTATAGTGAACAAACGTACAAACAATCCCACAATAATTACATAAGTCCAATACCGAATTATATTCCAGTTTTATAAGACAGCTTTATCTTACAAATGAAGCCTGAATGGTTTGTTTTCCAGAGAACAAACAATAAAGAATAATTTTAAAACCATTTCACATACATAACTTATTGTTAACAGGAAACCTGGGAAAGAAATTGTAGTTCTACACAAGTGGCCATGGAGTTGACTATATCCTAAAAGAAAGCTTTGTAAACATGATAGTTATTAATGAAATGCAAAGAAATTCACCTTTTTTTTAATTTTAAAGAGGATAAAACCAAGGAAAATAAAACCAATCAAAATAAACCATTAAAAGTGATACAGAACTTCAAGACCTTATAAAACCAAACATAGTTACCATAATACCTTTTGTTGTCTTCAGAATAGCTGCAGATACCTTTGGACATAGTAAAAATCAAACAGAACAGAATAGAATAGAAACAATAAAAACAAAACAATGAATGCAATAAAGGACTTCAAAACAAGCCAAGAGTGAATCCAAAATGGCTGCCATAATATGTCTTGCCATTTTTCAAATAGCAGCTCCTACCATGGGGTTTAACATAATCAAACAGAACGAAAGAGAATAAAACTCAACCCAACAGAACAATGAAACTGATATGTTTTTGCTGCCGGGATTGCTTTCTGGTGGAAATTCACATTTTAAAACTTCAACTTACTGCTAAAAAATAAACAGCTTTTGCAGGTTTTTAAGTATCCACACAGCAGAGGTGGCTCGTTTTCTAAAGTTGCACGGGCTGTGTGCCCTGGGCATCGTCTGCAGGTGGCAACATTTGGGGTCTCTACTCATTAGGTGCCAGTCACACTTCCCTCTCAGCTGCTAACAACCAAACGTTCTCCAGACACTACCCAATGCCCTCTGCTCCAGACTGAGAATCATAAAAGTCTATAAAACTCTACAAATAGCAATCATAACAACATATTACATCTGACCGTTCACTGCACGTTAAGCGAGGTGCTTCGTACTTGCATACACATAATTTAATTTTGGCAACAACTCTCTGAGCTATACCATACTACTATTCCACTTTACAGATGAGAAAATAGTTTTTGGTTTAAATTACCTGGCCGCCCTAATTCCAGGACTAGAAATTATCAAAATCAGATTTATTCTAGGTCTTTTTGAGACCAAAGGCAGAGCACTCCGGTTCTTAGGCCCTCTCTTAGACTGCGGTTACTTTATCATGAGACAATAAATTGAACTGCAGGAAAATAGGACATTTTAGAATCAAAGGGATGGCTGCTATTCCCTCATGCAATCGTATGCTCAGAAATAAACTTCGGTGTCATTACAAAGTCTCCAGGCTTTTGCACCTTAAGACTATTTTCACCTGCCTTCACTCCACCGTTCTGTGACAGTTCCTAGAATGTAACAGTTCTTCATTACCCCACCTGAAATCAGTGGTAAACTCTTCTTGAGACCAGAATGAAGTAACCCAAATCACAGTTTAAAACTATAACTGAAACGCTACTGTGATGCCTCTTAGGCAGCCCTGACCTCCACACTAACATAAAGAATGTGTCAATGAATGTTTACATATCTCCCGACCAGACTATGTGACCAAGTTCTGTTTCACATGTAGAAGGAGAGTAGTTATGTCACAGGGTATTGGCATGTTGACTGTAACCAAATATTATTTTTCAACCTGCTTTGTCAGTGGGAAAAAGTTGTAAATTATTATAAATTTCACAAGATTTTTTAGATCAACATTTATTTAACATGTATTGCCAGAAAAAAAGTGTTCCAAAGATGTCACCTGGTGTTTGTGGAATAGGCTGCCACAGGAAAAAAATATGCTTGTCGAACGCTGCCTTAATTAAAGAGGTTGCCTAACTGCAGAATTGCTTAGCTCCTTGGTCATAAAAGAATGATCACTGTAAATTTTCAAGAGGCAAGAAAGTAAATGAATTTTCTGCAACATATTAAGCAAAGAAATTTTTATTTCTGATTTGTAATAAAAATCATATATTTATTTCATTTTTCTTACATCTTCCAAGATATTAGTCTCTTGAAGAATACAGTTTCAAAAACGGCTTTAGATAAAAGCAAATTTACTCAGAACAAAACATAATGAATCCTGATATCCAAAAGCAGTGTTGCTTTAGAGTCCATTTTTAAAACTATTTGATGCAATAAATTGCATATTCAACAATCCTTAGCAACATACTGATGTATTTCATATAGTTTTTTTTCTTATATTAACTAAGTAAAAACAAAATGAAGCTCAGATATATAGTTCTCTGATAGTGTGACTTAATTTGGGCAAAGCTCACAGGAATGAATAAAATGGCTAGACCTTAGCTAATCTGCACAAATACCATTTGTCTGAGTTGATAAATTTTTTTGTACTTACTGAACTGTGTGAGATATTAGAGTTGTACAAATACCTGGAACATGCTTATTCTATACTAACAGCTAAATTTGAAGCTATGAACTAAAACAATTCCATACAGGGAGTTAAAAAAAATTAAGTATAATAAAAGTGCTGATTATTGAATCTGATTTAAAAAAATATTAAATGTAACTCTCTAAAAGAAATGTATAAGTAGTATAATGTTTATTTTCCACTACTGCATTAAGAAATTCAAGCTTGCAATTGTTTTAAAAATGTTCAAGTACTAAAAAGTTTATATAAGCTGATAATCAGGGAACTTTTTTAAATATTAATTGTCTAGACAATTTAACTTGCATTTCAAAAACACACTCTCAGAAGTAGAGATAATCAGTTCTTTGTCACAGCAGATAAAATAAGCTCACAGCCAAGAATACCAGGACACTATTTCTGTCAGGTGCATATCAACATTTATGTTCTCACCCCATCCCAGCAGAACATTTAACAGATCTATACCTACATTTCTTAATTATCTGGTATCTATTTTTGTATTTCCTCCGTGATCCCCCCCCACAGCCACCAAACCCATGAGTTGACACTGAATGTAAGGTACAAGTAAGTTCTTTTAAAACTCTATACATGAGATTGTATGTGTGCATCTGTTTAATCTGGCCTAATGTGGCTAAAATTTAAAATTCAATTCACACTAAATTTTGCTATCTTGCTTCACGCTAAAATACATACATATATATATATACACATATATATGTGTGTGTGTGTGTATATATATATATATATATAGTGTGTATATGTGTGAAAATTTACATGAAATCTTCATAAAATGGTACAATAAACCAGTTACTCATGAAATGAAAACACACTGTCATGTTTTGTGGGAGCTCATCCTTTTAAGGCACATCTCATGTTCCTCCTGTACAGCACTGTGACACAGAATCTTAACTGTTGGTTTCTGGACCTATCACATAACGCACCTGAAACTTCACCATTGGAAAGAGTCGATGATTTGTAATTCTGAAGGCCAAGGTATTTAGGAAATAAATAAATTTAGGGAAGAAGGAAAGAAGGAATTTATAGGTTCTACAATGATTATTAGATTTATGAATACCAAACCTCGATTTTCTATACATTAAGACATTTTTCCAGGTACATCTGCAACAAGGATATTTTAGCTTTACTTATTTTAGTGAAAATAAAGTGTTTCTCATTTATGAGTTAGCTTGACTTTGGAACTGATGGGACATAAGTTAGCCTGGCATGTTCTTATCTAAAAGAGTCATATTAGATAAGTACAAGTGCTAACACTGTAAGTCATAGCATTGGAAACAATGCTTTAACAAGCTTCCCAAAATGTCTGATATGTAGATGACATGGAAATGCCAAAGAAAAAATGTAATTAGTAATTGACTTTTATTTTATTGAAAAGTCAATATATAAATTATGACCTATCCAACAGGGTATAGTTATTTCAGAAGGATCCGTATTTTCCAAGAGTTTCATTATTATTCTTTCAGGCCTTATTTTTTGTTAAAAAATATTGCAACATTGGCATGTTCAGACTATTTCTAGTTTTGTAATTTGGAAAAAAATAGAGCAACAAAAATCACTAATGCATTCAAAAGGAGCTATGAGGACATAATAAATGTGAGAGAGCTCAATGGAATGAAAGTAATACAGGTGCCTTTACAAATTTCCTGTTGTGCCTCCTACTTATTCTTACTTTTTGCATTTGAAAAACTAGGAGAAAAAAATTGTTATTGTATTTATTTTTAATTTTGACAAATTTAGTATACAAAACATAAATAAACTTTAATGGTCCTTTAAGGGGGAAAAAGATGGAAAATCACTAACATTTTATAATCTAATATTTTAAAATTGAAGGTCTTCTGTTCATTTGGCTATCTTTATGCATTATGGAATCCAACCTCCAGATTTGCTACTTTTAAATACATTCAGGAGATATTTTATCAATTTCTTTATAAGCCAATTAATCAGTCCTCTGTAACAAGACACATTATAGAGCTCAACTAGAAAAAGAATTATTTCATGATCAAGGAATTTTCATCCTAAAGCCCTAAAAGAAAATGATAGAAATGAAGTCTTCTCACTGAAACTGAACTCATCTCCTGAAGCAAAAGTTCTAGATATTTCGTCCCTGAATTTTTATGTTCCTGACAGTGAGACAGGTATTCAAAAAGCACACTTATTTAGGTGAAGTACTTGCATAGAAAGCCAACATCTTCACAATTACTGCTGCAAATCGTGACTATATCAAATCTCACCACATTCTATTACATAGGAAGTTTCCTCAGAGTCATCCAAGTATGAGAATGAAATTAACCACACATTGACTTATGGAAGACTGGAAAGAGCAGGGGTCTATGTTATCATTTGCAGCTGGGAAATCAGGGAAAAGATCAAATCTGAGTAACAAAAAAAAAGTTAACTAGTGTTTTAAAAAAATCAGATTTTTAATACATCCTCCCATTCTGACAAACAAGGAGCATCTGTTCCAGAATGTGCATAAATAGTTCCTAAAAATAAAACATAAAAATAGAAGGAAATAAGCCTAAAACTCTGTGGACAGACTTGGTTCGAAATAGTTTCAAAGCCCCAGGCCATAGACCACATGAGCCAGTGTTTTTCTGAAGTGCGAGATGTCTGCTAATTTGATTGCACATATTAAGTTCTCTCCTTAAGAAAACCCTACTTTCAAAAATGATTCAAAACCTATTTTATAATATTAATAACATCCAATGAAACTTTTGTAATAGAAATCCAAGACTTAGAAAAGAAATAAAGACTATAGTGTGACTATTTAGCAAATTTTTAACCAAAGCTCTGCCAACTTCACAATACTACAAAGTCTATGAAGAAGGCCAATCTTGTGACGTGGTCTTCTTTGAGGATCTATCTGTATTTTCCTATGAAAGGATGATTATAAATATTTTACTTACACAAGGATATAATAATTTGCGTCTCAAAGCAGTGACATCAATACAGGTACAACAAGATGTCGTCAGAGGATGGTGACATTATTGAAACATTTTATAATAGAAAATTTGTGTTAATTATTCCCTATAAGTTTTAGAGCTTTACCATTCAATGATCACTAAACACGCTATTTAAATTCATACTGAAGTTAATAAAAATGATACAAATTAAGAATTCAGTTTCTTAATCACACACATACCCCCCCACATAAACAAAATTATACATTTTAAGGATTTCATAGCCTCAATGTGGAAAGGGACTCCCATTTTGAAGAGTGCTGATAATAAACATTTATACATGGGAGAAAGTTTTATTGGAGAACAGCTGTACTAGACTATATATCATTAGTAGTAGAAGTACATTTGGCTACAAGGAATAAAAACTAACAGAGAACCTGAAAGAAATTCAAGAAGAGTAAACGTTTCCATCGTGGAAAGTCCAGAGGTTAGTACCTGCTGATATTGGTTCTGGTATTAAAAGAATAACCCCGCCAATCGAGATTTCTTTTTCTGCACTTCTCCTCTACTACCATTCTTCCATATTTGAAACCAGAAGAAAAGTAGAAAGGAAGCAGAGGCCACTGCTATTCCTTAGTGAAGCAAATGAACTTCCACTTCTGTCCCTTGGGTAAGAATATGACTTATGGATCCCCTAAAAAAGTTGGAAATCTTGGCAAGAAGATGGAAAACAATCCCAATAAAATCAAGGTTCTGTTAGCAAGGATGAATAAAGAAGAAACAGATTTTTGAAAACCAACCCGCTTATCACATGTCTTCTCAAAATCTGTTCCTAAGAAAAAAATATTTGATGTGGCATGGCGGTATGCATGCATCTGTTATCCCAGCTACTCTGGAAGCTGCAGGCAGGAGAATTGCAAATTCAAAAGCAGCCTGGGCAATTCACTGAGACCCTGGCTTAAAATTAAAAAATAAAAAGAGCTGAGGATATAGATCAGAGTTGCTGTCAGGGCTCAATCACTTAGCACCACAATCAATCGATTGATCAATCAATCAATATCACAAATTAAAAAACATGAAGAGAGGAAAAAACACAAACATGTTTTCTCCTTCCTGAAACAGCAACAGAAATTGTAAAGAAGAACTTACTACTTCTTTATCAATGCTGAAAAATTGACCACTTATCTTCTGGCCACATGAAGAAATAGATTGCTTTAATACAAAGGATTTTCAAGTAATTAGTATAACACATTTCCAATAAAAGTGCAGAAGTTTAATCAAATCAGATTGCTACTTCTAATAGGTACTCTTTTTTGTAGGTAATCTTTTGTTTTATACTCCTTGTGTGGTATGATAATATAAAAATAAATTTTCTCTGCTGCCAACAAAATTAACAACAAAAGCATTAACAGGAGAATTAAGTGTTAGACTTTGCCTTGTACAACATTAGATATATCTCTCTTAGTAAGTGCTGGCTTCTCACTTGGTTCATTTGGTTTTTTGTTGTTGGGCTTTTTTTTTTTTTTTTTTTTTTTTTTTTTTTTTTTTTTTTTTTTTTTTTTTTTTTTTTTTTTTTTTTTTTTTTTTTTTTTTTTTTTTTTTTTTTTTTTTTTTTTTTTTTTTTTTTTTTTTTTTTTTTTTTTGGTACCAGGAATCAAACTCATAACCTTGTGCTTACCAGGTCAGCACTTTAGCCTCACCTGGTTCATTCGAACAAGAATGATTTTGTTTTAGTTTAAAAGAGAAAAAATACAGCAAATACATATTTCAGAAAGTCTACATAAAAATAATTTTCAAATACCCTTTCAAAGAGATAGTAAATGTTTCAAAAGTAATAAAGTAGAGAGTAAAATTCTATTTTCTTCAAATCAGAAATATTTTCTCATGAAATTAGAAAATTCTGAAGATACATTAAATGCTTTGAATCTATCACGAATTCTATGATCAGTGAAACAAAAATACTTACGATTTCATAAAAGTGCTGACTAGTCTTAGAAAAACCTAAATTTTCAACATAACAGACACTACATTGGAACATTAAAAAAACATAAATGAAATGATAAATTCAAATAAAGAATACAAAATAAAATTCACATTGTCACCACTTATGATAAAGATGATTTTTATACAATCTTCACTGAAGTTATTCTAATGAATAAAAATATGACTCCAGTTTGTAAAAAACAATGAGCAAGGCACAAATAGAGAATGACTTGGATACAGATCTCTAAAGAGAAATTAGAGACCAAGTGGTAATGAAACACAGTACTGTCAGTGGGTACTGTAGGCTAAACTCGTCCCCCAAAATTCATACTGTAGCTTAATCCCCGTCAGAGTCATTAGTCTCATAATAAGACTAGAGTTGGAGACACTTAAAGAAATTACTGAGTCAAATGAAGTCACTATGATGGGCATCCACACAATGTGATGGGAGAATTTATAAAAGGATAAAACATGAACATAGAGAAACAACCAATAGGTTAAGCACAAAGGAAAAACCATCAGAGAACACACTGAATAGGATAGTGGCCATCTGTAAGCAAAGGAGATATATCAAAAAAAATCAAACAATGGTCTTGGACTTAAAGCCTACAAAATTCTGATAAAATAAATTTCTGTTGTTTGAATCACCGAGCCTGTGACATTTTATTGTGTGAACCCTCACAAGCTAATAGGGTGGGAATGAGTGAAGAGAGTAATTTCTCAGTTGTTTCAGACAATATATTTTCAGGTAAGGGTGACATTAATCAAATTTTTATACACAATAAAATTTGGTTTCACTATTTCCCACAAATTTTTTTTAGCAGTGTTGATATTTGGCCAATAGCTTCATATGACAATTAAATTTAGATTAATTGAAATTAAGTAAAAATGAAATTTCAGTTCTGTCGTCATGGTAGCCACATTTCAGCTGTTTAATAGTCACAACACTAGTTGTCAAGGTGATTGCGCTTCTCCACTTGACCCAGTAAATGAACAATCAGAGAACGTATGAGCATCCTGGCTGCTACGGATTATACCGCCCGAGATAACCATGTTGCTATGACCAGGCACCAGCAAATCATCTTCACATAAACAGGTTAGTGCAGAAGCTTCTTTGCAAACAAAGTACTTTACAACAAAATTGTCCTGGGAGTAATAGATATAGGAACAAAAATCAGGACAAAATTCTGCACCAATAGACCAGAGATTCTTTTTTGAGAGAAAAACTAGCACTTTACTAAAAAATATTTATCAATCTAATTTCTCAGTTGAAATCCTAAATTCTAAATATGGTAATCAAAAGATTTTTTACTTGTAGATGCATTAAATGGAATACCTAAAGGGACAATGAAAATAGACTAAGTTGAATGATAACTTACTTTTTTAAAATCTAGTACTAGGGATTGAACCCAAGGCTTTCATACTGAGCTACATTCCTATTCTTTTAAAAATATTTTTGAGCCACTGTCTCATTACATCACTAGGTGTTGAGGCTTTGCTTGAAATTTCCACTCTCCTATTTCAGCCTTCCATAGTGCTGGAATTTCAGGCATTTGCAACATACTCCAGCTAAGTAATAATTTATTTAGATAACATTATCTTTCTTTGTGAGGCAAATCAAGTTTTCCTAAACAATGAAATGAATGGACACATATTTGTCATTAATAAAATACCTGACAGAAATACCTTTTATTTTGTTAAGTTGTCAATCATCCAGGAAATTTTTCCCACATCTCATACTTCTAATTAAATGTTGTTCTGTGTCAAATGCAACACAGAAGATATGTTGGGGGATATTCATTTTCCTCAGGCTTCAAATTCTTTGATAATTAATATATAGCCATAAACATAGAAATCTGGTGCCCACTGAAAAATAACGAAAAATTGGTACAAATTATTAGGTCTCACTTTTTAAACAGGTACTATCAATACTTTGCATTCTCCTGTTACCGATTTTCTCTGTAGTCTCAAAACAATTCTGTGCTCTCAGAACATCTATTTGATGTTTCTGAAACTGCTCCTGATCTATAGCCCCAATAGATACTGAAAACAGAGAACAGAAATCCACAAATATATTTATTAGGGTGCTGCATAAAAAGGGAGGAGTCATGAAACACTGATCTGTACTAGATCATAACTGACAGATTCAATAAAAGTTACCCATTTTATTGAGACTATGTAACTAAGTCCAACAAAAGGAAATTACTGTTGTAAATTTCTGGGACAATACAGTTAGGAACCAGTGTGGCTCCTTCATTGTTTTCTTCTAATTTGGTGACACAGGTGGTCACATGTATAGACAGCAGGAAGGGGAAAGGTACCTAACATATACTGTAGCTACCTATGAGGGAGAAGTTCATCTGTGCTATGGGACGCTTGCTTTCTATTTCAGAATATATCACTGCAGAACTGTTCCATTACCAAGCATACCCTTACCAATGAAGACTTTTTTTTAATTCTGCTGAGAAATTTATAATTAGTTTTCCCCCACATATAGTTGATTAATCAAAAGATCATAATTACTATATAAATGAAGCTTAAAGCAAATGTCCCTCAGCAGCTCCCTACAGGTAAATGTCTGTAGTTAACAAGTAGCAGCAAGATTAAATATAGGTCATATGATGTTTTCAAACAGTGGAAGAGCTGAGAGATCTCAAGTTTTCTGCAAATATTAGTAAGTCACAAGTAAAGGAGGCCAAGTCCTGAGCATATGGAGGCCACCAGAGAGAGGACCAGCAAATGGAAGTTAACAGATTAGATAAGACGGTCTACCAATTGATACTATATAGCCTCAGAGATCTATTTATATACAATACAAATGTTCCACATACAGTTCCTGTTGGCACACACACATAGGTAACGCACACACAAACATACATTTGAAAACGATTTGCATACTCTGAGGTATCTCATTTTTACAACAGCAATTGTAAGAGAAATGCAAATGCTTTTTATCTTTGGACCTGTTTCCCAAATCTGTTCACAGACAGACAGCAAGGTAGATAAGGGTTCCTGAAAACCAGTATTTCCATTAAAGGCATTTCTGGGGACAAGAGACCCTTTTATGGAAACTTTCATGTACAGAAAGAAAAGGAAAGGAAAGGAATTGAAAAGAGAAAGTAGGTATATATCACTGGGTGTCTCCAAGTAATTTTGACCAACTTGATTTGAGGGATTTCTGGAGGTTTGTTTTTGCTCTTGTTTTTTTCTCTTTCCTTTATTTTACTTGATTTCAGGAAGGCCTTATTATCCAGATATTAAATATAAGTACTTAGACTAGGCTTATGAGTGCTGTAATTTGAACAAGTAACTAGTCCCTGTCCTCCTTGAACAGTGTAAATGGGTTAGTGACCTTAATATCAAATGTAAGTCATATATTTTAAAGTAATTATGTATTTAAATAATTCAAGTTAGTTATATTCTGTTTCAATTATTAACAGCATTTATGCTTCATAGTACATAAACACCATTGCATTTAGCTGTGTTTTAGAATTTTGCCATGTGATAGTTTAGATATCCTCCTGTTTTATGGATAAAACTACACCACTGATAAAATTCTGAAGAACAATACCAGCTTATTACTACGTGTCTCCAGGGATTCTAAATTTGCAGGCTGCAAGAAAGTAAACCGGACTAAATAAACATTAAATTGGGCTTCCCTATAGTAAGTAGAAAAATGATCAGCACTAAAGGATGAAGTTTGCTGTTGTTAGAAAGAAAAAGAGATCCTATTGACAGACCTAATGTAGTTCTTAAACAGTCATTGAAGGTTGAGTGGCACTGGGCCCAGCTTTAAATTAACAGCTATGGAAAAATCCCAGGAATATTAGAAATCACTATGCTAAGACTTTAAGGTATCGCACTGGTGCCAGCTATTCTCATAGATATGAGTTTATTTTCCCCAGATACTCATTAAAACATATCTTAAAACATTACACATCTTTGCAATACATGCAAAAATGAACAGGTAGTCATCTGGTCAGTGTGGAGTTCATTACAGGTTTAACTAAAACCTAGTTTTTCAAAGGTATATTATTAACTATGATGGAGTTAGGCAAGAGTGCAGGAAACAAAAAAAATACATTAATAAGCGTGATGAAACACTGTCTACTGACAGCATCATGTTTTCAATCTGCTTCCAATCTTGTCTAGAGAAGCTAACCTTGTCAACTGTAAGGGAAATTTGAAATGTGGTTCAGTTTGTCTAAAGCTCACAGAGAAGCACAAAATAAAATCAAATTAATTCTTTTTTATGCACAATAATACATTTCTAATGAACCCCTAGAGGTAAAATAGCTATTGTTTACCCTTACATCTGTATTCACCTTGAACATAAAAGCAAATTGACCCTTTCTGGAAAAAGCTGGTTATGTTAAGAAGCCCTGTACCTTTCGGGGTTATTCACTGATCCAAAGTGCTCACTGTTAACTGTTTCAGCCAGTACTTTGAAGGAAGGAATGAACCATTTGGCAGTACTGATCCACACAGCTACACAGAGTACACACACGTTTTCACTGGAGAAAAAAGACCTCATTCATCAAGTCGAGAACACATCTATGAGCCACAGGAGCTGTCCCAGACTTTCTATCCTAAACTATGTTTGGTCCTTTAGTTTATAGAAAATGAAGTGTGAAAAATAAACCTGAAAGACATAATGATGGAATAATGTGTTTCTTGCAGCTACTACTTCTCTCTGTAGCAAAATTATTTTTAGAAGTACATAGGTGTGGCCATTAATCATGATAAGTCAACTTGACTGGATTAAGAAACAGCTAGGGGATTGAAAAAGCACACTTTTAGGTGTGTCTGGATGGGTCCTAGAAGTGTGACCTTGGGTCCTCTATACTGTCCCTGGCCCTTTTCTCTCTGGCACTCTTCCCCTGCTGTCATTCTCAGTCACCATGAGCTAAGCAGCTCTGTTTCACCATACCTTTCCACCATGATACTTCTGTTGTAGAGTCAACCATGGACTGAATTCCCTCATACCATGAGCCAAATTAAACCTTTTCTCTTTTAACTTATGAGTATTGGGTACATCCCAGCAACAAGAAAGCTGACTAACACAGTGAACACCAGAAGTACATTTCCAAAGAAGAAAAAAGCTTCTCTATCACAATTTATCACAAAATGTCTAGGTCTTTTAAAGTGTAACTTTTTGCTATTTTTCATGATTATCTATAAAAAATTAATACATTCTAACAATCTATTTTTTACAAAGCCTATCTATGCTTGTAGTTTTACATGATTACCACTCTTCCTTCACAGATGGACAAATGGACAAAAATAAGAAACATTCTTTGTTTGATAAATTGATCTAACTTTTAGCTTAGTAGTACATGGCTCATGTTGAAGGTACTCATTTTCACATTATGTATGATACTGTAGGAAGTAAATGAAAATGAATTTCTTAGTTCTGTCATCATAATAACTTGTTCATAGAAATTATTATTTTTTTATTTATTTATTTTTGTACTGGGGATCGAACTCACAACCTTAAGCCTCTGAGCTAAATCCCAGGCAGAAATTATCTATTTTAAGAGATAGGTTGTTAAGCCAGGCATGGTGGCGCATGCCTTTAATCCCAGCACTCGGGAGGCTGAGGTAGGAGGAGCGTTGTGAGTTTGAGGCTGGCTTGGGCTACAACGTGAGTGCAATGCTGGCCTGAGCTACACAGTGTGACCCTGCCTCAAAAAACTAGGGCTGGGAGTTTGACTCAGTGACTTAAGTGCCTATCTGACAGGTGCAAGGTTGTGAGTTCAATCCCCTCTGCCACAAAAGAGATAGGTTGTTAAATCCTAGTTCCTATGAACCAGACTTGAGTTATATATTGCTCTAATATTATAATTTAAAAGGACTTCAGTGCTTAAAAATTTTAATTTTAAACATAATCATTTGTAAGTAAAATATTTCACAAAAGTGAGACTTAGGCTTTATCACTGTATTTATCTTTCAAAAATTATTCAGGAAATTTGGTATTGCTAAAAATAATTTGTCTTCATTTTTGTTTTTCCTTCCTATTTCCTTTTTGTTTCTAATATAGGTCTGTGCTAAATAGTATTTCATTGAGAGCAATGAATTCTAAAACAAAAAGGGCCTATTTTCTTTATGGTTTCCTTTGAGTTTTGACATTATAAAGACCCTTTTGAAGGAAACCTCAGACTCTTAAGATAAATATGTAAGACCAATGTATCCAATAAAGGAGGGCACTTACATGCATCAGTTTGTCTCAAATGGAAATGCTATGAGACTAAGATTGCAAATATAATTAGAGACCACATATTGTACAAAGTTACTGAAATATATTAAATTGTTGTGGGTACATTGTGGAAAAGAGGTAGAAGACAATGTAGTAGAAACTTACAAGAGGACCAAACCTGTTTCATCATGATTGATACTTGATATTTTCTTTTCCCCCTGTTTATCTAAGGCAAATTCACACTTGCCCACAGTGAATCCCAGACACTCAAAATGGTCTCATAAACACATCCACCCAACAGTTTCCTTCTACCAGCTTCTTTTCAATAGCTTTTCCCTCAATAGTGTATAAATTTAGCTTTCTGTCAAAGGTACAGTGTGGTGTCCTGCGCTATGGAGGAGGCTTGAAATTGTTCAGACCCACTGTCTCTTGGTTACTGCATTACACTGCAAGAATACAGTAGGTAAGCACAGTAGGGAGACAAAGCAGCCTTTCTGAGATGTGAGAGTTTAGATAACGAACAAACAAGGATGGATTTCATGGTGATGGATGGATTTGATTTCCACGGGTCTCATCCAGAATCTCCATTAGATTATTTCTGAACATAGTGTACTCATTGCTTTCCTATTTGTCAAAGTGCTTTTTCTAGGCCGGGTCATGCTTTGTAGAGCATTTCTAAACAGCTGCTTCTAGGTGTCTTCAGGTTTCCAAAGAAAACGTGCTTCACAGCAATAATACTCAAACACAGACACCATTATTCATATTCACATTTGTAAAAAAGTGGGATACTTGTCCTCCTACTCAAGAATTGTTTAATGTTTTCAACAGGAAATTCTTTAAATTTTAAGTGACCTGTAATGTTGACCTTATCACATGATTATTTTTTAGCTTCTCTGTATGCTCAAATATTTTAGCATAGGATTATTTTCTTGCCCACTTTATATTTGGTAATCAGGAAACAGCATGTACTATCAAATTACAGTTGATATTTACTTTTATTTTGTGTGTGAAAATATGTATTTATCTCACATGACACAGAAAATGGAAGTATACATAAATAACATAATTTAAGTAACATGTCATAAAAATATCAGAGAAATATAAATGTTCATAAGGGAGAAAATTCCAATTCATTAACTATATTATCTTTTATGGAATTCTAATTAATAATCTAGTTTTTTAATGTGAGTCTCTTGGCCAGTAACCATGTTTATCTTTATATCTAGAATTCATTTTACATACAGGCACACTGTCTAAACAACAAATCACTAATTTAAGCAATATGAAAAATTATGGAATAGCATAATTAACAGTATTAAGTCATAAAGGCTAAATACTATTGTTATCAACAACCCATCAGGAGTGAACTAAGGAATAGAGGTTAAACCATAGTCATAGTTTAATAATTGCATGTCACTAGATCACCAGCATTAACACTGGACTCAAAAATTCAATTTTCATTACAAACCCTTGAGTCAAAAGATACTATAGATGAAAAGAAGAGGGGAAAAAACTTTCATTGAATATTTATTAAATTAAAATATATATTATCCTAACTTATGCCATGAACAATTGGTATAAATTATTCCATTTCAGTTACATCTTTGTATACAATTCACTAAAAGTTGTTTATAGGAATTCTTTCCCTGGAGATCCACATAGGACTGGTGAAGAGAAACCAACTCAGTATCATATATCAGCATACAATTCCACAGTATAGTTCTAAAAATAACAAAATTCTCAACAATAAGCCCATTTTTAAAACTCAACCCAGAATTTTTTACTTTGTCCTATTAAATACTATTTTGTACATTGAGACTGATTCAAAATTTGATATGTGGTAGCAAATCATTAATGTTTGCTTGTAAAAATATGAATATGCATGCATGGATCTAATGACCTGTTTCTGCCAGGTATAGTGACACACGCCTAATCCATCTACCCATCCATCCATCTACCCATCCATCCATCCCTCCATCTTTCATGGAAAATTAGATGATCTGTATTAAGAAAGTGATTTTCTTTTCAGTCTACAGGTTTATTTCTATCAGAAACAATGGATGCTTTAAAAGAAACTCAACCATTAAAATCTATATCGAATTGCTGAACATGAATTTCTAGAGTTTTGTTTTTGACTAATGCATCTCTTTTTATTTTTCCTAGTTTGCAACCGCACAAAGAAGAGCACCGGCCGGCAAACACTGGCTTAATTATCCCCATCAGTCTCAGAGACAAGGCGCTTAAGAGTCTTAGCTGCTGTAAACACTCCCTTGATAGCAGATAAGGAATCTGCTGAGAGGCGGTTTTGTGTGGGGAAACCTCAGGGGCACACCAGTTAATCATTAGTGCAATATTGTATATGCATTAGTACATCAAAGGAAACAGAACCCAATATTCCATTGTGAAGATTTTATGTGTTTGCTCAAAGGTAAGAAAAACTAATGGTAAATCAGAAAATAAAGAGTTTAGAAACTACATTTACTGCAGAAACAAAGCATGTTCTACTTTTCATTCATGTTGTGTTCATCAAGAGAGAATAAGTCATTATCCCTTTTTTTTTTCCAAGAGCAAAATGTACCCACATGAATATACAAAGTTTCCACCAAAGTAAAAATTGCAACTTTTGTCTAAAGAAGAATTTGCACTTTTATATCTAAAAGCATTGATCTGAACCAAAGAATATCACATAACCTTATTTTATCACAACACAAGAAACAAAACAATGTTATTCTTCTATAACAGCACTGTATTTGTCTAGGGATCTATTTGTGGAAAACTGATAGCTTATTGTCCCTAAGAAGAGCCTTCCCATCACTTCAGAATGAAGGTTTCTACAGTAACCTATTATGTAAATCTCAGGTTTCTCATAGTCCTGTGTGAGAGAAACTAAGAGCCTTACAATCTTTCTAAATACTTGCCAAGAGTTAACTGTACTCTTTTCAGATCGTCTCTCACTGTGTGCAAGCAAAAAACAAACAACAAAGCAAAGCGAACCAAACCAAACCAAACCAAACCAAAACAAAGCACAACTACTCTTTTTCATTATCAAACACCTTCTGCCCTTTCCCACATGCAGAACAACTTCTCATTGGATGCCCACACTCTTCTCATAGCTATAGGTTAGTTTTTCTAAAAGAAGTCTCATCTCCTTTCCTATGCAAATCATCATTGCTGTTGTATTTATTTTTTCCCTGCATTGAACTGGAAGTAATGTCGTCTTTTATTTAGAACTCCTTTAAAAATGTTTATCATTATAATACCTGGTCTAATATCTGGCATACAACAGACTTGGTCAATGTTGTTGAATAACTAAAGTACAGAAACTGTGTTTATTAGTGATTAGTGTGTGCATGTGCATGCATATTTAGCAGGATTTGGTGGTAAGGAATGAAATCTTCTGCACAACACAGTGTGGTTTCTTTGATATTTCTAGGTTGCTTGAGGGAAATGAACACTTGTGGAATAGTTACCGTGCACGGTAGCTATACTGGATGATTCTCATCTTAAATCTACATAAGCTCATTCACCTCTACAGTCATGTTTTCTTTGTATCTCTAAAATTGCCTAAATTGATCTACTTTTCATTTTAGATAAAAGATGAAGTGATCTAGATGTAGGCCTGCTGAGTTGATGAGGTGTGAATTAATCAGGCTTAAACAGAGATATTTCATTCAGGTACTGACAACTGTAGGTTTCACTACTGTCATATGTAACAGTCCATTTTGTTAGTCAATAACATTTCAGCAGAAATTTTTAGTTTACCTCTTAAATTATGGCCAAATTAACATGGATTCTAAACAAATTATTTTAACTTTTAAACACATAAAATTTTATGAAGAGGCTACATTATCTTGTTTTAATTTCATGATGGACAAATGTGTATTCTGTATAATCCTAATTCCACCTTTAAAGTCTATGAAGTATTTGAGTACATACTTTGCTATAGAACGTTTCAGGGTAAACCAACATTAGGACAACAGAATTTCATTGTGGGTTTCTATGATTTAGATATTGAAACCCTGAATCATTCTGAATTGAAGTTTTCAGAAACACTCTTGGTTTTAGTTTCCTAGATACCTCCAGTCAAAAAGAGAAGGTAAACTTTTCAGATTGGTAAGTAGTGACATTTTTCTGAAGGTTGACACCAACCTGTCGTTTTTTCTGGACCTGACATATTGAAGGAAAAGATATTTTGAGTATTGAGTATAGATCCTAAGTAAACAACAACATAACTATGTAACTTTGACTTTTGATAGCGTATTATCCTGTAACATGTTACTACCAATTACCTTTTCTGTCGGCACTCCTTTTAAAGCATCAACAATTTGGATAAAACTTTCATAAAAGACAAAACTAACAGTTCATGAGAGTGCACGGTTAGAAGAAAACTTTTCCTCAGCAATGCAGAATAATGGCTCAGGCAAGGACTTGCAGCTGGACAACTAATATTTGCAAATTCATTTCTGAAAAATGCTAGCTGTTTGGCCACAAGCATAGTACATAACCTCCATGATCCTAAACCAATTCACCCATAATAGAGAATAATAATATATAGAGTAACGTCTGACATATGGCTGTCATGACATTATTTATTATACAAATAAAAGTGTCAATGTTTCATTGTACAAAAAGAGAACAGGATAACCAACTTTTCTAACATCATATTTTAATAACACATCAGATAAAGTTATGTAAAATAAATTACAGCCATTTGAAGCTTATAATTTATATGTAAATAACACTTAAAAATAGTTTCACGTAAAGAGTTTATGGTAGGTTCTAAAAATATTTGAGACAAATAATTTAATTAAATATTTCAAATATTGTGATAAGTATCTTGTTCGAAGCAATAAGGACTTTCTAGTGTTATTATAGTGTCATGAATCAAATAGCCATCAGTTTGATTTTCCCCACTAGCAGATCTGATAAAATCAAAACTTTCAAATATGCTATTGGGTATTCCCATCAAAACACTGAAATGAAGGACTATAGTCTTGAAGTAAAATTAAGTCAAGAAATGGCCAAATTAGATACTAATTTTAGAAACAAGAACAAGAGGGCTTACAGCATGCATTTATATATAGCATTGTATTTTAACTACATAGTACTGTTCTACCATATGTTTTAGCAATTGCAAGTCTATTTTGATGTCCTAACAACTTACTCTAGATCCTTGTAAATTAATATACTCTCCAATCAGTAATTTTTTTTAAAGTACAACTGTCACATAAGCTATTCGATGACATTCCTGTGTCTCATGATACTAAGCCCCAAGCATGATCCCAGGTGCTAATGAGTTATCATGCCTGAGGGATGCTATTTCTCAATTCTTAAATTAAGAAGTGACTCAGAAACGTATATATTTTCTACACAGTACATTTCATTTTACCACAATAGAGACACAGCCCTTGCCAAAATAATCTCTATGCATAATAAAATAGTTCTCTAGAAACATTAAAATTTGGCAATTTCGGCACAAGTAACAAAAATTAAAAACATACACTTTTTTAACTCACTGGTTCATAAAGTTATGTTTTTTTAAAAACCTATCACATGAATAGCCAGGCGTGGTGGCGCACACCTTTAATTCCAGCACTTGGGAGGCTGAGATAGGTGGAACATTGTGAGTTCGAGGCCGGCTTGGGCTACAATGCAAGCACAAGATCAGCCTGAGCTAGATAGTGAGACCCTGTCTCAAAAACACTAGGACTTGGCTCAGTGGCTTAAGTGTCTGTCTGGCAGGCACAAGATTGTGAGTTCGATTCCTGGTGCCATACATACAGGAAAAAAAAAAGAAAAAGAAAAAAACTACCATTTGAAAGGATAAATTATAGAATGATATTTTGAATGTTTGGAAATGAAATATTATTTATAATCTTTAAATTTGGGCCATAATGATTAAAAAATTTCTGCCTATAAAAGCACGAATTTAAGACATTAAAAATTTATTTGTTGATTGCATATTTATATATTAGTTAAAAATAATAGGGTATATTAAATTTAGCATTTTGTTATATATTCTAACTAGAACATCATATTTAAGCTCCAGATGTGTGATAAAACATAATTTTAAAGATGTTATGTAGCACTACATTTATACTTTATGATTAAATGATACAAGCATTTTTATTTTTGCAAAATATATAACATTAAAAGAATTTCATTGTATCTTCTTAAAACATCATTAAAGAAGCTATGACTTTTGTGCAATTAAAAATTAGACTATGAAAATAAGGTGATTTTTGACTGTTTACTGTCATTATCACTAATAACAGAAATGCATACATATACTGTAATATATGTATATGTTCATTTATTGAACAGTAAAATATACAGAATTGTATAATGTCACTTAATTATCAATATTTCTAAATGTAATATTCACATTTACTTTGAAAATTTTTCAAATCTTAGACACTTTGCAATAAAATAAAGCCAGTAATGGTATATTGGCATGTTCCCGTAATCCCAGCACCCTGGGAGACTGCGGTAGGAGGGTCACAAGGGCCAGTCCGGTGTGGGCAATTTAGCAACTTAGTAAAATCTCATCTCAAAATAAAAATATCCAAAGGGTACTGGGGACATGGCTCAGTGGAAACTCCCGGTGCCTTACCCTGAGTACTAAAATGAAGGAATGCGGATAATTTACATCAACAGTAAATACCACTAAGGAACCTATTTTTGCTGCTTTCATTTAAAAATAAGTTGGCCAGGCACAATGGTGCAAAGCTGTAATCCCAAGGACTCCAGAGTCTGAGGTAAGAGGATTGCCTGAGCAAACCCTTTCCCTAAACAGAGTGGGGCGTGCATGCCTATATTCCCAGCACTTTGGGAAGTAGAGGCAGTAAGGTCTGGGGTTTGTGCCGTTTAAGGAAATCCTGCCTCAAAATAGAAAATAAAAACAGAAGAGCGGGGTTTGGGATGTAGTCCTGGGTTCAATCCCCAGTATCACAGAATCAATTTAATTAATTTTAAGAAAAAAGGGTTGATGACCTAGATTAGTTGGTAGAGCTTCTGCATAGCATGCATAAATTTTGGTTCAATCCCCAGAACGAAAAATAAAGAAAACAAATTACAAAAACTTCCATATTTATTTGCAGGGCCAATGCATTTTGTTGCTGTAGCTGTTTTGCTTTTTTTTTCTTCCCGAGATGTGGCGTTGCTTTGTAGCCAAGGCTGGCCTTGTACTTGCTGTCATTCTGCTTCAGGTTCCCAAGTGCTGGGATTGCAAGCAAGCACACACTCAGCACCAGAGAAACTGTTTATAATTCAATTTATATATTAGCATTCATTAGATTTCATACTAAAGTATAATACTGTACATTTTACAAAGTAAGGGAATAGTGCTCACTTCAGCATCACATATATACACAGTGAGGGAATGAATAAAAGTCTAGGCTTTGTTGAGTTGACTAAGCCAATACATTTCATGGAACAACATCACCTAGTTAGTTGTATATAAATAATTGTTATTTTAATGTTTAAAATGACTATGATGGTTCCAAATCAATGCAGGTATACTCTATCAAGAAGTAAAAAATAAATACTTCTTAGATATGGGATTCTGTAAAACAGAAATCTTAATATTTATATCTTCTTTTCTTTTGCAAGCTATTGTAGCGTCGAAGCTAAACGGGCCTCTGCGCATGCTTATACACAGGCTTACAAAACTTTCAGTCACCTTCCAACTCACCACTGTTCGTGAGTTTCACTACACTACTTTAGAATGCATGACTCACAGGTACCAAACAGGTAAAGGAAATTAGTCAACAAGATGAGGAATTACGCATGCAGGTGTCAACATGTTGAATATACAGTAACTACGCAAACCATCTGGTGAGCACTGTGGAAGGGCATCGTTCTACCCATCCTTGATAAATTAGGTAGTTTATGAGGAATTTACAGTTAGTTAAAATTTTATTCAGATGCAGAATAGTGCACACCTCAATATTGAATAACAACTTCTTTGGTTTTTTAATTCCTTTTGCAATGAGCCATTCTTTTAAACCAGCCTAGCATACAGCTAGTTGATTGTTTAGGGACAAGGGGGAAAGGCAGACAGGAGAATACTGGGGGAGATTCAGAGCATGCATTGCCAAAAGTTGACACTGTGCACGCTAGGCTTTTCCAAGTTGTCCTGCACCCAATTAGAACCTGAGCTTTTTTCTTTCCAAAAAAAAAAAAAAAAAAATGAATTCTGTCTAAAGCCCCTTGACTCCTACTACTGCTAATAATGAATTCTCAGTCAGCAATTTGCAGAGTAGGGGAGCCAGGGAGAATGCCACTGGGCAGCCTTTACAAGCAAAACAAAACACCACAGAAAGGGAATAAAAAGGCTGACAAACAATGCAAGCGCTCCCACAAGGCTCACGCTTAGTTTTCCCCCCTTTAAAATGTAACATTAAAAGAGCTGAATCAGCTGTGACCATAATGATTCAAAGTTTTGATTATTATGGCAAATTATACCTTCACTATTCAGAAGAAGGCAAAAAAGTTTTGTGGCTCATCAAAAGAAGCTGGGAATGAGAGCCAAGGCCACTGACATTTGTGGTGGCAGATTAAGCTGTGAGCAGACTCTAAATAAATTCCACTCTCCCCCACCCCCAAAATACACTATTCTAGCTATTAAGACTGACTTGCATTCTATGCATGCCAGTACACTATCCATTCAGGATCACTTATTTCACTGGGAGACAGGGAGAGCAGTCTTCTGGGTAAGGAAGCTGTAACAGATTAGTTGTGTGTGTGTGTGTGTGTGTGTGTGTGTGTGTGTGCGTGTGTGTGTGTGTGTGTGTGTGCTTATCAGACTGCAAAGTATGAATGCGTTACAGTCTCTGCTTCAAGGTTAAATAAATCAAATATTTAATGAAGTACTGTAATCAAAATATTTGAAACACTGTAATCAAAATCTGTTGAAGTGTGAAGAAAAGAAAACATTTCTGTTCATTTAATTTTTGATAAAAATATTATTGAACCTGGAATTAACCTTTCTGTCACCTAGATTACATGACTAGTACTGTTTCTTTCAGGAACACAAAATACACTTTGCAAAGATGTACAATTAAATCAGTCACACTAAAGTTCGCAAAGATACGGAATCTATTTAAGAATAAAGTGCCTAAATTACCTTGTGAACTCTTTATTTTCTTGATCAAATTAAGTTTTCCTTTTAGGCCAATTATACTTTTTTAGAAATTGGGTTGAAATAATGTATTCCCACTTAGAACAAAAGGAATATGTAAGTCATAAAACTTAGAAAAATATGAAAAAATTGTAATAAAGAAAGCAATAAGAATCCTAAAGGTTATAGAAAATGAAACTATATTGAGGATAAAATTAATGCCATTAAAACTACTGACAATGTATTGCAAAGTTAGTACTATCACTCAATTTGGATTAACACTGTCCCACAAAAAACTCTAATTTTTCAAAGTTAATTTTAATAAGAACTGCCTTAGCCACTTACATTTAGGAGTTTTAAAAAAAATGTACACAGGAAACAAACTCTTTAGTAAGTCAGTAAAATCTTTCTTGCCTATTGGGTGATATGGAACAAGATATCCTTGTTTGATGTTATATATATGGTTCATGTTTTTCCAATTACAAACCAAGAAAATGAGGAAAACTGCACTTATCCACTTTCACAAATTAAAACTCAAAGACAGACACCTATCTAATCAGATCGGCTAAATTTACAATGACAAATAAACATGTAGCAGATAAATAAACATCTCTGAATCAAAAAAAAAGCCTAAATTTCATGTGTCATTCCATAACAGTGAGGTAAAGAAAAGTCTTATCATCTCAAGGTGGTAGCCTCACAGGGAATATAAATTTGATTGACAAAATCAGCTCACAGATAACTTCTAAACCATTCATGGAATGTAAATGAAGATGAAACAAGTATTAGAATATTTTTTCTGACACTCACTACTGCATATCTTCTATAAAGTATAATATAAATTATGATAATGTTAATAAGATTTACTTTCCATTGTGTGGCCTGCAGGATCAAATTTCAAATACTGTTTTCATTTTCCCTGTGAAAACAATGAGCTTAAAGGACAATCAGGTTATTATCCCAGTTTCACTGGACTGCTTAAACATCACAGAAGTTACAGATAAAATTGCTTTGATAATTGCATAAATAAATCTGCTGTTGCAATGGTCTCTGTTATGGACAACATTGTGTCTTGCCTAAATTTTGTATGGTGAATCCTTAATCAATAATGTGATTGTATATGGAGATCTTTCCTTGAAGGAACTAATCAAGGTTCAATGAGATCATAAGGATGGAATGGTGGGACCTTTGTTTAACAGGACTGGTACCTCACAAAAAGAAACACTAGATCTGTAGCCTTCTCACCCCAGCACAGAGATGATTCATGCGTGGGCACAGTATTAACGTGGCCATCTATAATCTAGCAAACCTATCCTGCCAGCATGTTGCTCTTGGTCATGCAACTTTCAGAACTCTGAGAAAATAATTTCCTGTTGTATTTTACCCAGCCTAGTACATTTCATTACCAATGCCCTAGAAGACTAAAGCAATGCCCATAAAATATTAATTTTTGTCCTGTAATTACTTACCCATTTGGCACTGAGAAAATCATTTAAACTCCTTGCATTTGTTTCTTCATTTGTAAAATGGAAAGCCTAGGCTAGGTACATATGAGACACATGTGCCACCAATATTTTTTCTTCTTTGCTGGCCGAAGCCAGACTATTAGTGAGAATTGGATGGTACATTAAGGCCTATTTGCTTTACCGGAGTTGGAAGATGTACAAGCCATCATATAATACACTAACGCCCTAGACCAGCATCTGCGAAACAGAGTCCTGTGCCACTGGCCCAACTTCTGAAGAAGAATCTGCATTTTATTGATATTTCCAGGGTATATTTAAGTTTGAAAAGTACTGAAGACTTCCTAAGAAGAAGGTTGCAAAACAGCTCAGTGTGGTCCATTTAATATTTGGTGTATCCTCTACACTGTTTAAAATTCTGGAATTCTCTCCCAAACATTATAAAGAGGTAGAGTTCATAAAGAGTTTCGAATATCTTGATACATATGAGGGTTGTGTAAAATGGGGCTAACATTTCTGCCTGCCAGCACTAGGAATCGTAACAGAGCCCCTTTTACAGCAGGATGCTATATCTTCCTCAGACAGGATTCATTACAATCCTCAGTCCTCTTAATTTACTTTTGTTATCTACCTGGCCCGGGTGCGCATTTGGCTTTGAAAATCCTGCTCTCAAATTTGTTTTTTTTTTTTTTTCTGCATTACATTGGATGATAAAAAGAAAACATAACATGGAACAGTAAGAGATTGCAATTACGTATCTGTCCTAAACTAAGATTCTCCTTTAATGATTTGTGTTCTCTATTTCTTTTCCCTCATTGCTACCTAATCCTTCTTTATCAATTTAAATTTACTTCGATCAGAACCCCACTTAGGTGGTTCTCATGCTAATATGTTCAACATGGTCCGAAATTGATTACCCTAACGCATCCGTGAGATGTTGTATAATTTAGATCTCTAGCAATCTAGGAATAAAACACATTTTCTTTTTTATTTTAAAATATACATTGATTAGTTTAAAACAGATTATCTCTGTCATGTAAAATCATTTTGAAAATTGCACACTGTAATCTACTTTTAGGGCATTGAGAACAAAATAGGAAAAAGTGAAAAAAAAGAAATAATAAATTAATTAAAATAGTGATTAGTTAACCAAATACGAAATTCAAGAAAGTTCTAAGTGCTAGCCTTGAGAATGTAAACTGTCTAGCTAAAATGAGTGCCTCTGGAACCCACTTGGAAACATAAAGAAATTATCCATTCAAGTTATACTGCTTCAAACATACATTTTTGGAAGTAATGAAAAGGGATATACTCTTAGCTATCTTGGACTTTGAAACTTTCAGCAGGGATAATTTTCACTGAAATTAACGGAGATTAAGGAAATATATAACATTCTAGTAATGTTATTTTCATTTTAATTCTTAGTACATTAGAATTTTATTCTTCTACTTTCACATGCTGTGTGTTTAATTTTATTGTTTAGAATTACAAAAGCCACTTACCCTTCTGTTAAAAAGATACTACTTAGGTGTTGATTACCTTAAGATCTGCAATTCCCTTCAAGTGTAAACCATTACGTGTATAGCTCACAGCAAACCTTAATACTATGTACCTGTGTTTATTTTTTATCCCTTTACAAAAAGCAAAAATTGTACCAGAATAAAATCACCTCAAACTCAATGTATCAATAATAAAATTTCATTTTTCCCATATAGCCACTTTTTCTTATCAGATTATTGATGTAAACAGTACTATCATTTTAAGAATTACATGGCAACCTACTACATATGAACTGGAGATACCGGTAAAACATGCCACCAGAGCCAGCGG
>RJWM01017697.1:0-42647 GCA_004363535.1 Dasyprocta punctata | reverse complement strand
TGATTGTACTAGTTGCTCTTCCACAGTGAAGAAGGGTTCCTTTCTCCCCACAGCTTCACAACATTTGCTATTGGTTGATTATTGATGATAGCCATTCTTTCTTGGATGAAATGGAATCTCAGTGTTGTTTTAATTTGCATCTCTCAAATGACCAATGATGTAGAACATTTTTTCATACATTTATTTGCCATTTGTGTTTCTTCATCTGAAGTGTATATTCATCTCAGATGCCCATTTTTGGACTGGGTCTTTGAATTTGGGGACTCTGATTTTTTTTCAATTCTTTGTCTTTTTGTTCTGTTGGTGATTTCTTTTGATGTAGTTATGGATTAAAAACTAGTGGTCAACACCAGCTGGATTGAATCAGCATGGTGCTGTGTTGATGGCCCACCTGAGGAAATTTGCAAGCATAAAAAAGAGAAGTGGAGAGGAGGAGTGTTGCATTGTGGCTTCTCCTAAATTTTGTCATTGTTTAGAGTTATTGGTTCCCCTGGAAGAGCTTGTCATGCTGAGTCCCCTTGTATGAACTCTGCTGTTATCATCAGAGGCCTTGTCGCTGAGAATGGCTGTGGTTCACTTTGGAGAAGCTCTGGTCCTTACTTTGAGAATATCTCTGGGGGGAAGATGTGTGCTGTTTAATCTCTAGGAGAAGTTTGTCATGCTGGCTTCCTGATATGTACTCAGCAGTTCCCATCATTGGAAGAACCAGGACCTTATTGTCACTGCCAATGACTATGGTACTTTTTGGGGGTGCCCTGGGTCTTATTTTGAGCATCACTTCTTGGATCCATTGTAGAACCTTCAACCTGCTGGCACAGATCCTTCAACCAGCTGGCATAGACTTTCTCACTTCCTTGACTGATCTTTCCAGTACAGATTTGCAAAATAGACTTGCAAGAGTCATTGCTTTGGGCTCTGCGCCTTTAGTTGGACTTGTGAGAGGCATTGTCATAGGTTCTAGGTCTTCATCTGGACTCAGGCAGGACATTGCTGTGGGATCCAGGTCCTGGATTTCTTAGGTTTTTAGTATCTGGACAGATTTCTTGCACTTTCTTGTATTTAACTCTAGATGACCATCATAAAATAATACTTTAAATTATGTTGTCTGCATGTAATTGTTCTCCTTGAAACCCCTGACTACAACAAATGGGCAAAAGTTTTTTAATAAAATGAGATCCCAGTGGTTGATTTTTGAAATGCTTCCTATGTTGTTTTTGTTCATGAAGTCTATTCCTGCCCTTATGTCTTCAAGATTTGTCCCTAAAGTGTGTCTGTGCGTGTGCGTGTGTGTGTGTGTGTGTGTGTGTGTGTGTGTTATGCATACAGGAGTACCAATCAGTCATAAAGAAAGATAAACTAGAGACTTTTAAAGGTAAATGTATGCAACTCAAGATCATATTAATATGTGAAATAAATCAGACCCTTATAGTAAATATTGTATTGTCTCACTAGTGTGAGAAGCTGAATGAGTAAATTAGTTCCAAAGTGTACAATAGATATTGTGAATTAGGTAGAGATTGTTTAAAAAAATACAAACTGAGGTGGGGTAAAGGGGAAAGGAAGAAAGGGAAATAAAGAATAAAATATTTATACCAAGATAGTTAAGATAGCTATACAGCTAGTTTATCTTCTTCCACTTAAAAGAAAGCTTTGTGCTAATATTGTTTAGACAACCTATCATGCTTTTGTCTTCTATTCTGAATAACTACTGTGAAGGCAACAATACACTGTGTATTAATTAATGTAACTCTCCTACTACTCTGTTTTGAAACTGCTTTATTGTTATTTTTATCTTTTTTCTCTTTAAATTAAAAAAGTGTCTATATAAAGTACATATACATATAATATCATGTTTCCATGATAATATATAATGCTGTCAATTTAAAATAAATGTAAGAAAATAAAAAAAAATACATTGCACAACTTCAAGGCCAAAACCTCTAATCCTACCAGTTTCTTCTTAGTATCTTTGAACTTCTTTGGAATGGTCCAGTATCCTACTGGAGAGGCCATATTATGTTCTTTTGGATTTTCAGACCACAATACTAAGTGGAAAGGATCATACAGAAATGGTTAAATATTACATATTTGTCTACACTAATACTAGAGGCCCAAAATATAAACAATTAAAGTGCAAAATCAATGGAGGGAGAGAGAAGAAAAAGGAGAGAAAGGAGACATAAAAAGCATTAAAATTTGTTGTGTGCATGTACCAATTGTCCATAGTGAATGCAATCATTATGTACTACAAACATGTTTTAATAAAAATAAAAGTTGAAAAAGGACAATCACTGCATATTTGTGTTAAAATAAAAACTGAAATCAATCTACAATAAGTATTTATCTCACTGGTAAAAATAAGAGCAAAATTAGAGAAATGGAGTACGGGAGGAGAGGAAAGGGATCAGGAGAATAAGGGAGCAGGAAAGGTAGGTATGAGAAATGGAGAGTAAAAAGATCACTATATGATATGTATTTGTACCTATTTCCTCAAATGAATGAAATTACTTTGTACCACAAACATACACTAATAAATACTTGTGCAAAAAGACACAATGGTACAATGACCCAATTCTCTCACTTGGTGGCACTTTTGAAGACATGAGCCTCTTGGGAACATTTTGGATCTCAGTTGTAACAATCTTATTCAGATAAGGCTGTTGCAAACAGAATACATACACTTGGTGCCTTAAACGAAAAAAACATTTATTTCTCACAGTTCTGGAGGCTGAAAGCATGAGATCAAAACATCAGTATGCGCAAGTTTGATAGAACGTTCTCCAAATTTACAGAGGCTTGCCACACAGTAATGAGAGAATTCAGGACACTTCATTCCTTACATAAAAGCATGTGGCCCACTATGACAGCTTCATCTCAAAGATCTTATCCAAATTCAGTTACATCCAATGACCAAAATCATCAATAAAATTGCACTTGGAAGAAAGGTCTTTTAACCTTTGGATTTGCAAGGGGACATGAACATTCAGTCCAGACTAGAAAATAAATTTGATAATTATACAATATTTTGATACAGTAAATATGCAATATTTACTGTTTAGAGGTTTTCATTTAATCAATAACATTGATGTTCGAAGTAAAGTTCAATTCTTTTGTGCAGTTAGCTAAACTACTTGCTCTAACTATATGATTGCTTAAAGTACAGTAGGTCAAATTGTGTAGCAATTTAGAAAATCCTGCTACTAAAAGAAGCTGGTGAATTATTTCTAAACATGCATAGCAGATGCAATGTAAATATGGATGTAATCATTCTCAAGTACTAGAACCTTTTTCACAGTCTTTGCATAGCTGAAAATTATCACATCCCATCTGGTCTGTGTTATATCTTTATGGCAGTTTCTTTAATGCAAATTGTTCAAGGTCAATCTTTCTGTAATCTCCATAATGTTCTAACTCTAATATAGACTTAAAATTACCATGTAAAATCAATAAGCATTGTTTACATCACGCAATTACAAAGCAAAGTTGTAAATTTCAAGCACACTTCCCATACTGCTTTTACTCTTTAATATGAAAATGTATATTTCATGAAAAACTTGAACTTTGCAGTAAAATTGAATTTTATTTACTGATGAGTTAGTTTATGAATAACACTTGCTATAGTCAGGATTTATAAGGGAAATATTTAATATAAGACACAAAATTTATAAGATTATTTTATAACATTTACCCAAAGAGTCAAATGCAAAAGAGTGTGGTAGGTCTTCCCACAGATTAGAGATACAAAGAATCCAGATGAGGGCTTGAATCCCATAGTAATGTTCTGAACAAGTCAGGTTAAAGATCTCGAGCCCATGACAATGTCCTGCATGAATCCAGCTGGAGGTCTAGAGCCCATGATGATGTATTATATAAGTCTGTATTAAGGATCTGCACTGGGAAGACCCAAAGTTCAGTGAATGAAACTAGAAAGTCTGAACTGAGAGATCTGCACTAGAGTCAGAAAGTGACACTCGAGGTAAGAACCAGAGCTTCCCCAAAGAGAACTATGACCATTCTCACCAGCATTGAGGACTTGATATCTTCTGATGATCAGAACAGCTGAGTTCATATCTGGAGAACTAGCATAACAAGCTTCCCCTCCAGTTCTCCTTTCATGCTATTGGCAATGATCCTCAGGTGGGCCTTCCACACCCAGCACCATAGGGACTCAGTTCAACTGGGTATTACAAATTGACCATTAGTTAATCCACCACAACACTGGACAAATTATTTTATTTGTTTTATGTGTGTTTCATATTTGAGATTAAATATAGCATTTCTTTTTTGTTTTCTTTCAAAATAAAATTGTGTTTAGACAATTTTCTTATCTACTTTGGAGATACACTATATGAAGCAAGATGTCAAATGTAACTAACTTGAGTATATATTTTCATTGGGAATGCTTTTTAATGTAATATCTTTGGAAACTACAAGTTTTAAAATTTTCTTACTTGTCTTGAAAAGATAGTCAAATCACTTATATTGTCTTTCTATATCATAGAGTAAAACAATTACTAAATCCTATTAAATTATTGGGGAGAGCAGAGTTAACCTCTAATAAACAGATATAGATGCAGTCCAGTTAATGTCATGAAACCAAAATGATAGCATGATTTAAATATTCACTTCAGGCTGTTTGGAAGACAGCGAGTACACAATCAGGGTCTCTTCTATTATATCCCGCATGGTGGGGCCAGCTGAAAGACAGTGAGTTCATGCTCTGTGCCCCTCCTTTACATCCCAGAGGGCAGCCAGTTGAAAGACAGTGAGTTCATTTTCAGAGCCTCTTCTATTATATCCCAGAAGGTGGGATGGCTAGAAGACAGCGAGTTCACTCTCCAGGCCTCCTCCATTACCTCCCTGGATGGCAAGGCCAACTGGAAATGTGTAAGACTGATGGAAACACCAAGACCCACACACACACCTTTAGAGTGTGAAGTAATCAGCAAGGCCAGTATTGTGGAATCATCTGAAGCAGCAAGGAGACAGCAGTTGGACTATGGAGAACTCCACTGACAGAAGACCAGTCCCAACCACCATATCCAGAGGCCAAAATCAACTGCATACCCAGCACATCTCTGGGATGTGACATGTGCATTATCACAGAGCTGTAAGCACAAGAAGAAGTTAGATTCTTGGAACAGCTATAAAGAACCAACTACATCTGGAGGACATCCCTGAGGAAAGGATATCTCCTTTCCTTCTTGACAAAGGTCTCAATCCTAGTGGTAGAGTTATATATCATGGGAGGTTGATGGGCATCAACATAGAAGACAAAGTAAAAGAAAAAAGAGAAGGTGGAGAATGGCAAGATGGAGAGGTGGGGTGCCTGGAACTCAACAAGATGGATGAAATTGGAAGTCAAAAATTAGAACTTTGTGAAATAACAACAGAAGTGAAAAAAAGAAGTGCAAAAAGTCTACAGAGAAAGTTATCTCTCAGGTAGAAAAAGAAATGATGCTAAAAATCAAAGATATTAGAAAAGACACAAATAAAGGTGTAGATGAGCTTAGCAAAAGATGAGAACAAAAAATGCCCAACATATGAGAGAAATGGAATCCATTAAACAGATCCAAACAGTTTTAGGAGATTAAAGCCTCCACTGAAAGTATATGCAACAGACTGAATGAAGGAAATGATAGAATTTCAGATCCTGAAGTCAGTATTGCAACCAGTGATCATGAAAAAATGATAAGTCAAAAATAGTGAGAGACCATGAGAAATCAATTCAACATCTACAAGATGAGGTAAGGAAGAATAGCATGAGATTGATTGGGATCAATGAGAAAGCTGGAGACAACACAAATGCCATAACAACCATAAATATATATGCACCTAATACAGGAGCACCCAACTATATAAGACAGTTTTTGGTATACATGGAAAATCAAATGAGCAATGAAAGTTTTAATGGGGAACCTCAATACATCATTGTCACAGGGATACAGACCAACTAGACAGAAAATCAGCAAAGAAATATCAGAGCTAATAAAACCTGTGAACAAATGAAGTTAATTGGAAGAAGATAACAATAATAAATATATATGCAACAAATACTAGTGTACCCAGTTATATAAAACAATTATTAATGGACATGAAAAATCAAATAAGTTTTAATACAATTGTATTGGGAGACCTCAATACCCTGCTGTCACAAAAAGACAGAACAACTAAACAAAAAGTCAACAATGAAGTATTAGAATTGAATCAAACCTTTGAGCAAAGGGACTTAGTAGATATCTATAGAGTCTTCCACCCTGCAGCATCAGAATACACATTCTTTTCAGCTGCACATGGGATATTCTCCAAAATAGACCATATACTGGTTCATAGAACAGGATTAAGGAAATGCAAAGGAATTGAAATTATCCCATGCATACTATCAGACCACAGTGCATTGAAATTGGAAATCCATGCTAAAGGAAACCACAAGAACTTTATTAACACATGGAAATCAAATAGTATACTACAGAACAATCAATAGATCACAGATGAAATTAAAGGAGAAATTAGACAGCTTTTACAGTTGAGTGACAATGATAATACAACATAACAGAACTTGTGGGACACAGTGAAAGCAGTATTAAGAGGGAAATTTATAGCAGTAAATACCCATATTAGGAAAACAGAGCAAGCTCATATTAATAACTTAGTGTTGAATCTCAAACTTCTAGAAAAACAACAGTGGACTAAACTAAAAGCTCGTACAAGGGAGGAAATTATAAAGATCAGAGCAGAAATTAACACAATGGAGACTAAAAAAATGATACAAAGAATCAATGAATCGAAGAGTTGGTTCTTTGAAAGTTTAAATAGAACTGATAAACCCTTAGCCAATCTTATCAAAAAAAGGAAAGAAAGGACTCAAATTCATGCGATTAGGAATGAAAAGGGTGAAGTCACAACAGACCCAGTCGAAATTCAGAAAATTATTTATACTTACTTTGAGAACTTGTATTCTATTAAGATGGAAAATATAGAAGAAATGGACAGATTCTTAGATACATATGAATTACAAAAGCTCAACCAAAATGGCATAAAAATCCTTAACAACCCAGTATCAATAAATGAAATTAAAGATGCAATTAAAAATTATCAACAAAGAAGAGCTCTGCCTCTGATGGATTTACTGTTGAATTCTACAAGAAATTTAGTGAAGATCTAACACCACTACTCTTCAAACTCTTCAATGAAATACTCCCAAATTCATTTTTGGAAGCAAGCATTACTCTGATTCCAAAACCAGAGAAGGATCCAACTAAGAAAGAGAATTACAGGCCAGTCTCCCTAATGAATGTTGATGCAAAAATTCTTAATAAGATACTGGCAAATAGACTGCAGCAAATTATCAAAAAGATTGTACACCATGATCAAGTGGGATTCATCCCAGGGATGCAGGGGTGGTTCAACATACATAAATCCATAAATGTAATGCATCATATTAACAGAGCCAGGGATAAAAGTCATATGATTATTTCAATAGATGCAGGAAAAGTTTTTGATAAATTCCAGCAGACATTTATGATAAAAACGCTACAGAAAATTGGAATAGATGGTCTTTATCTTAATCTGATAAAAGCTATCTATGACAAACCGATAGCTAACATCATACTAAATGGACAAAAACTGAAAGCTTTCACATTAAAATCAGGAACATGACAAGGATGTCCACTCTCTCCACACTTACTCAATATAGTTCTGGAAACTTTAACTAGAGCAATGAGACAAGAGAAAGAAATAAAAGGAATAAGGATAGGAAAGAAAGACGTTAAACTAGCATTATTTGCAGATGACATTATACTCCACCTAGAGGATCCTAAGAACTCCATCAAGAGACTTCTAGATTTAATAAGTAGATTTAGCAATGTAGCTGGTTACAAGGTCAATACCCAAAAATCAATAGCATTTTTGTACATGAATGACAATCGCACTGAGAGAGAAATTAAGGAAACAATACCTTTTACAATAGCATCTAAAAAATGAAATATTTAGGTATCAATCTAATGAAAGACGTAAAAGACCTCTATACTGAAAACTATAGTACTCTAAAAAAGGAGATTGAGTAAGATATTAGAAGATGGAGAGATATCCCATGTTCTTGGGTAGGATGAATCAATATAGTTAAAATGGCTACACTTCCAAAACTGTTATACAGATTTAATGGAATTCCAATCAAATTACCAATAACATATCTTACAGAATTAGAGAAAACAATCCTAAAATTCATTTGGAACAAGAAGAGACCTAGAATAGCAAGGGCAATCCTGGGCAACAAAGACAAGATAGGGGCCATCACAAATCCTGACCTGAAATTATGCTATAAAGCTATCATAATAAAAGCAGTGTGGTACAGGAAAAAAAAAAAAAAAACCAGACCCGAGGATCAATGGAATAGATTAGAAGATTCAGAAACAACTCCAGACACACTAAGCTATCTTATTTTTGACAAAGGTGCTAAATACATTCATTGGACAAAAAATAGCCTTTTTAATAAATGGTGTTAAAAAACTGGCTTTCCACATGTCGAAGATTCAGATTAGAACCATATCGTTCACCATGTACTAAGTTAAAATCTAAATGGATTAAAGATCTCAACATTAAAACAGAAACATTAAATTTGCTGGAAGATAGAGTAGGTAAAACTCTTGAAGACATTGATGTAGGCAAAGACTTTATTAATAAAAGCCAGACTGCACAGGAATTAACAAAGAATCAACAAATGAGATCTCATCACATTGAAAAGTTTTTGCACAGCAAGAGAAACCACCAACAGTGTAAAGAGACTACCCACAATGTGGGAGAAATTGTTTGCCAGCTGTCCCTCAGATAAAGGATTAATATCAAAAACCTATAAGGAACTTTAAAAAATCAGTCCTCCAAGATTTAAAGACCCAATCCAAAAATGGGCATCTGAGATGAACACACACTTCTCAGGTGAAGAAGTACAAACAGCAAATAAATACATAAAAAAATGTTCAGCAGCACTGGCCATTCGAGAGATGCAAATGAAAGTATCACTCAGATTCCACCTCACCCCAGAAAGAAAGGCTAGTATTACAAAGTCAACTAATGACAAGTGCTGGAGGGGCTGTGGACAAAAAGGAAGCCTTCTTCACTGTTGGTGGGAATGCAGGCTGGTGCAACCTCTGTGGAAGTCAGTGTGGAGACTCCTCCAAAATTTAGGATTGGAGGTCCCATTTGACCCAGCTATTCCCCTTCTGGGTATCTTCCCAAAAGAACTAAAATATCTCATCACGGTGATATATGTTCATCTATGTTCATTGCTGCCCGATCCATAATTGCTAGATCGTGGAAGCAACCTAAATGTCCCTCGACTGATGAATGGATAAAAAAATTGTGGTATTTCTACATAATGGAATACTACTCAGCTACAAAGAACAACAAACTAGACATTTTTGCCCTCAAATGGATGAATGCTGAGGATATGCTTCTCAGTGAACTGAATAAGTCACATACATGTGACTATCATACTGTTGCACTGGTGTGAAGAACTGTAACAAAACCTATGTACATACAAAAATTACTTGGGACAGTTAGAGAAAAAGAAAAAGAGAATGCTTATTATTTGATATTTGGATCCAGTTTTGCTTTTTGAATTATATTTTTTTGTTTCTGCTTGAGAAAAAAATAGGTCTTGAAATCTTTAACTTCTCAGTAATGTTTTCTACTTTTCTGTATATAGGTCCTATAAACTTTGTGATGAGATTTATCACTATTTCATATTTTGATGCTCTTGTAAAAAATTTATTTTGTTTTTGTTTCTCACTATTAAATATAGTTGTTTTTCAATAAAAAAAATAAAAAAGGAAGAAGTCTTGCCATGTAGCTACACACCAGTGGCCCAGAGAGATCATGCAAGCCCAGTACAACCCAGAGAACGATCCATGCCCTGAGACTGTGTGCTAGCACCTCAGATAGATACAACCAGCTCAGTGCCAGCCCAGAGAAGAAGCCACATCCCAAGGCACTACTGTCATTAGGGGAGCATTGGTGAACAACTGCCCTGTGCCTCCACCACTCCAGGAACCCCAGATCAAAGGAACCCAGGTGCCTATTCCAATCCACTACACTGAGGGACTGGTAGCCAATGCAGAAAGTACCCAGGATGCAACAATGGGCTTATTCCAAGGAACACAGGAAAAAGTCAAGACTAAGGAGCAAAATACAATCTCAAACCTCCAACCCACACAGAACAAATTCAAGAGACAGACATAGTAGAAATTAGAGATCACATACCTGAAATTTCTGAAAAGATAACAACTGAAATAAAGAAGCAACTTACTTCTTGTATTGTTTGGTTAATTTTACATGCCTATGTCTGATGGTCTGGACAACTATTTTAAAGATAAAAAGAGGCCTTATGGTAGCCATTGTTAATTTCCTATTTTCTTGCTTGGATGTCCTATATCATTTTCACTGTTTTATTTTGTTTGGCCTTATTCTGCTTTATTTTGGTTGATTTTATTTTTTTCTGATGGTATGGGCAGTTTTTTGGACAATAACAAGATATATTACAGTAGTCATTGTTGATTTCCTATTATCTTTTTTTGAAGTCCTATATTGCTTTCATTGTTTTGTAATGCAAAGACTTCCTAAAATTTTTCTTTGTGGTTAATAAATGACAGTGGAATAACTCTGATCATGATATTAAACTCACCAACAATTGTTAAAAGATAGTAAAATGATGTTTTACATTTCACTTGGAAATAATTTTTAAACAAGTATTAATATTTAACTCCTCAACAAATTTTCATATTCAAAACTCATAGCTTCATCTTTTACAAACATCTTAAGATATTCCAAAGAAAGTCTTTCATCAAAATTAGACATTAGAGCAAAGAAATAAAAAATAATAATCTTGAATATTTACAGTACTTCCCCAGAAAAGTAGACAGTTGTAAGATGAAAGCTCTGCAATAGGACATGAGAATATTTAGTAATTCAGATTGAACTTGCAAGAATATTTCCACAAGTAAACTGTTCTGGTGGTAGAAGGATAAAGATTTGCAATATCCTTAGGCTTCAAAACAAATTTATGAGGTTTTCCTTTATAGATGATCTGTTTCTTTTCTCTAACAGTTTTTAATATTCTGTTTTTGTGTTGAATTTCTGGGATCTTGGTTATTGTATGTCTGGGTGTTGATTTATTTTGGTTAGGGCTACCTAGAGTTCTATATGCTTCACTAATCTCAATGTTATTTCCTTTAAAACCCATCAGAATCACGACAGATTTCTCAATACAAACCATTAAATCAAGAAGAGCTTGGAATGAAGTATTTCAAGTCCTGAAAGAAAACAACTTCCCATGCAGATTGACGTACCCTAAAAAACTATCTTTCAAAACTGATGGAGAAACAAGATATTTCCATGACAAAGAACAACTGAAGGAATTCATAACTACCAAACCAACCCTACAAAGAATACTGACGGATATTCTAGAGAGAGATAAAAAAGACCACAGCTCCAGAAACAGCGGCAGAGGGATAGCACCAAGTGGGGCAGAACATTGAATGGAGAGGTAAAGTAGGCAGCCAATGGCAGGAAAATAGCATGGCAGAGACGAGGCAGTGCATGTTGGCCATAACCATTAATGTAGACGGCCTCAATTCACCAATAAAATGAAATACAGACAGAGTGGATCTGGAGACAGGATTCATCAATATACTTTATACAAAAAATATATTTAACTCAAAAGGAGTTTCATAGACTGAAAGTTAAAGAAGAGAGAACAAAGTTCTATGGGACAGGGAACCAGAAAGAAGTGGGGATACAACCATCTGGAAGATAACGATACTCAATATTGCAACCATTGTCAAATTTCTATCCTGTTTTGTAAACCTGTAATGTTACTGTTGTGCATTTACTCTAGTCATTTGTCTCTTTTGCTTTTTATCTTTTTTATATGTGTCTTTTTTTCTCTCTCTTAAATAAAAAAGAAAAAAGAAGAGGGGATAGCTTGTCCTTTAGCTGCATAGTGGACAAGAAAGATATGGCATTTTTATACAATGGAAAGCTACCCAGCTAGAAAGAAAGATAACCTCGAGGCTCTTGCAGGTAAATGGATGCAACTTAAAATCATGGATGAAATGATCCAGAGTCACATGGATGAACATCATGTTGTCTCCCTAGTACAAAAAACTAAAGGAGTTACTAGGACTCAAAATATACAATACACATTGTGAAAGTGAAGGGGGAGGAAGTGTCTAAAAAGAGAAAGCAGTGACCATTGTTAATCTATTACCATAATTTGAATTCTCTATTGTTTTCATTGTTCTGTTTGATTTGGTTTTATTCTATTTCAGTTTGTCTAATTTTATTATATTTGATGGCATGGACAGTTCTTTCAAAGATAACAAAATACATTATGTAGCCATTATTGATATCTGATCACCTTGTTTTGAAGCCCTATATTGCTTTCACTGTTTTGTTTTGAGTGATTTTATTCTACTTTGATTTACTTGATTGTATTATGACTGATGATATAGGCAACTACTTAGAAGACAACAAGAGGCATTATGGTAACCACTGTTATTTTACTATTGTTTTGAAGTCCTATATTGCTTCCACTGTTTGGTTTTTATTGGTTTTATTCTGTACTATTTTGTTTGATTATATTATGCCTGATGGTATGGGCAATTATTCTGAAGGTAACAAGAGGTATTATAAGGGAAAAGGATGAAAGAAGGAAGGGAAAAGGAAAAAGGCGTAAATTTGTATATATGTATACATAAAATAGCTAACATGACTGTATTACTAAATGTATTAGCTATTGAAAAAGAACAGTTAATACTCATATGATTAGATTAATTTTACATGTCTATATCTGTTAATCTAAACAAACTCTTTTTAAGGTAACAATATACAATATTACAATCATTGTCAAAACCCTATCATTCCGTTTTGTAAACCTATAATGTTATTGTATTGGATTTGTTGTTGTTGTCTCTTTTGATTTTTGTTTTTCTTTTCTGTGTCTTTTTTCTCTTAAATTAAAAAAAACAAGTTTATGAGATGATAACTGGTAAAGGAAAGCAATCAAGTGTAAGAAATACAGACAATTGTATTGAACTTAATTAAATAATATCAACCAAGAGATAGATCAAATTTAAAAGTGTAGGAATTCACTTACTGATTTTATAAAATCATGTATATTAAATAGTGCTGATAAAAGAAATTGCAAACTTTAGGTTCAGAAAGATTTAACAGATTCTTTCTCAGTCTCTGAGATATTTGAGAATTTGATTCTTTTCCCAAAAAGTTCCTAATTTTAGTGACAACTATTTATGACAATATTCTCACAAATACTTAAATCGCTACATATTGAACTAGCAACTGAAATCACTATCATCATTGTTTTATTTTCCTGATTCCTAATTGATTAGAGGTTGGTAATTATAACAGCACAAGGGACTGGGACCTAGTGACACATGCTTCAGGGTCTTAATTGATCAGACAATTTAAAGAGTGAAGAAACTTCATAGTTGACAATTTTACTGAGTTAAGTCAAATATGGTTCCCATGGCCTTATCCCTATGATTACAGGTGGTCCAACTGTTGTTCAAGTGAGTAACATCAGAAGCTGTAGATGAGCTGTAGATGAGCTCCAGGATGTATTTGCCTTTCTATTTCTTCCCAGGCTGTGTCACCACCCTATTATCCTTTCTTAATGTTAAATAAAAGTGTGTGTGTGTGTGTGTGTGAGTGTGTGTGTGGTGGGGTGTGTGATATATAAGTTCTCCTCTAAGAAACAAATCCATACAACACTGTACAGTCAAAAGATTTATTGGGTTACAAAAATCTTTCCAGAATAGACAAAAAGAACCCCTCAAAATGTACTGTTTGTCAGACTCTGCAAAATAGAATGTAATCAGTTAAAAGGGATGAAGAGAAAATTCTTATGTTTCAGTATTATTGCCTAAAGAACTTTCAAATAATCCAATGAATCCTTGAGTCAAGGTTACCTATTAAGAGTTGTGTGTTTTGAAAAATTGACTCTGCTGTGTAACGCTGCTTTGCTCACTCCCTGGGAAATTGAACACACCTTGGGAAATGGGAAATGTGAATCCAGAAAAGCAGACTCTTGGCAATTAATCAATATGCTTTCTGTAGAAGAACTGATTCTTATTTTAATGGTGATTACCATTGACCACTTGTGAGTCATGATTTATTGATATGTACTACATAGTTTCCAGGAACAGATCTCCTGTGTCACCCTTGGGTCTTTCTTCCTAAGAGGTAAGAGGGAGGTCAGCAGAAAAATCTATAGCTCTCTTTGCTGCAGTTGTAGCGATGGCTACAACCAATACTCATCCTTTTCTCCTACCATCCATCTTATATTCCCCCACTTTCATCAGTCTCCATGCATGTCTTATTGGAACACCTATTGAGGTAAATTTTACATAAATTCTTATGGAATGTTAGTCCTTGAAAATCATGTTTTATAGGTTAGACTACTGCAAGTATCCATTTTTCAACAGTGAGACAAGGAGGCATCAGATAGTACCAGCAGGAGCATTTGAGATATATACATACATATATATCTCCATTTCTCTATCTGTCTCTGTCTCTATCTCGATTTATCTCTACCTCTGTCTATCTCTACCCATATATTGCCTGACCTGAACTTATTAAGCAGCACTGTTTTTCTACCAGCCATAGATGACTTTATCTACCATAACCATGGCTCTTTCATGAGTCCTGTTGTCCCTGAATATAAGAAGTAAAAGTTGCTCAGGTGATAGCTGTAATTCTTTGGAAATTTTTCTGTGTCCTTCAGAAGAACTGAGACCTATCTTAGGGGAAGAAGATTCAGTATTGCAAAATAGGTAACAGTAAATACTCCTGGGCATCATTGGAAATAATCATAAGGCCACTCTCTACTTCCACCGATTTCCAGACCCATGTTTTCAGTTAGAAATGTAGAGTCATATGAAAACTTCTGATTCAAATATATTATGTATTATGAAGGACGAAAATTATCTTTGCAAAGGATTTTCTTTGAGCATTGCTTCAGCTGTATATTTAGAAGGCTGTTACATGTCTCTGTGACAGTTGTTTAACTGGTGGAAGAGCAAGTTGATGCCACAGCAAGAGGCCAATGTTCACATCATTTTGCTATAAAGTGTATCCTCCAGTTTTATATAATACTTTCTGGTATATGGTGGTAAGCAGAAATCCAAGGTGACCTGCAAGATTCTCACTCTGACATGCATGTCATGATAATTCACATGTAGTCTTTTTATCTTATGACTGCCTCCGTGCCTTTTGTAAAGCATCTTGTGTATCATAAATTTCCACTGCAGATTGTATGTACTTGTAGAGGAAAGACATGGTTTATTCATTTCCTTTTCATCATCCCTACCATGATGGCCTTCATGCCACAAGTCAAAGAATCAAGATAGAAGCTTCTGGGCCAGGGATGTAGCTCAGTAGTTCAGTGTTTACCTGGCAAGTATAAGGTCCTGAGTTTAATTCCTGGTACCAAAAAAGAAAAAAAAAGGCAAGATCAGAGCTTCCTTAAATAATATCCTCTACTTAGGTGTGAGTAGGCCTTAGCTACTCAGATAAAACTTTTAGGTCTAGAGATCAAAAACAAAATAAAGGACGTGGAAGACGCAGCAAATGCCCTACTGTTGACATTTAAGAAGAAATTTATAGAGAGCCATGAGGCAGGAAATGGCAGTGACTGTGCAAAAGTTGAACATAGCCCCCAGTTGACCAGCATTATGATCTTCCTACTATGATTGCGAGGAGCTGAATTCTGCCGATGACCACATGAGCACAAAGAAGATCCTAAGACCCAGCACTTCCATTTCAGCCTCTGTAAGACTCTAAGCAGAAATTCCAGATATATGCCTGAACTTTAGATTTACAGAAATACTGAGATAATAATTTGGATGCTGTCTCAGTTACATTTTCATTACTGAGACAAAAATATCCAACACCCACAAGTTAAAAGAGGAAAAGGTTATTTTAGCCAACAGTCTGTAGAGGCTTTTGGCCCAGAGTCAGCTGGATCTAAGGCAGGTGGGCATGGCTGAAGGGTATGGAAGAGGAGACACAGTCCATGGCAGGGAAGGCAGAAAATGAAGACAGCCTACTTTCAGTCTTTTCCTTATTTCCCAGCCAGGTTTCAAGCTGTTTTGGTTGGTGCCACTCCCATCCAAGGTAAGGATTCCCATTACCTATACCTGGAACTATATTAAATCAACCAGTGGACTAACCCAATATATCCACCCTTAATTCATATTCACACACCTTGGATCCAACCACCTCTGAAAAACCCCACCTATCAGTGCCTGAGGCTTTGGGAGGACAACCAGATACAAGCCATATTAGATGTTAATTTAATCCACTAAATTTGTGGTCATTTGTAATACAGAAATAGAAAACTAATACAGATTCTATATCTGTGAGAAGCTTCTGAAAACTTCAGATTTATAGTTCACTAAGCCTCTTTATGAAGGAAAGTCAATTCCATGCCTAGAATATGTTTAAGTACCTACAATAGTTAACTTATAGTTCTTCTAGAAATGTGGGGCCCACTGTAATGTATTTGCCAGCAAGTAACTTATTAGTATAATCAAGAAATAATGTCACATGTGAGCTTCAGAATATGTCTTTTTATGGCACACTGGGAATTCCAGAGAGGAAATATTTATGTTGGTTTTAATAAATGTACATATATTGCTGTCAATTCACAGCTAAGGATTGCATTACTAAAGAGGATTTGATGGATGCAAAGTGAAAATACTTAAAATTCTATATTTTGTTACAGGAAAGATACTACATATTAATTGCAGTATTAAAAGAGACAAATTGTAAGCAAAAGCTGTCTCATGATAAGAGATTTTGAATTATCTATTGTGAACTCCCATTAAAAATTCATTGTAACATATCTTAAGTGCTGTAGGTGCATCCATTTCTGTGTGTATGTGTATGTGCTATATCAGGAACCATCACTGTATATATAAAATACCTTAGAACTAGTGATCTTAAAATGGCGTTTTGGCCAGGGACTTACTTTTTGATGGCAATGCAGCATAATTTTGCTGCATAACTATTTTTAACAGCACAATTCTCAAGGGACTCACTGAGACCAGGTGCAAATCACAATCTCATTGTTATCAATAAACAATTCTGATGAGCTGGAACAAATGGCCCAGAACTCTTTGAACTCACATTACAAGGCAACACTATTAATCAGTCTGGTTCTTGCTTTGTCTAAGGGTCACTGTCATGCACAAACTTTAGCAAAATGACTCATGGTAATTCCAAGACTGTGCTAATTCACACTGAAGTAATGATTATTCTACAGGTGGGCCTGCTATGCCAGACACACAATAATATATAATGAAGTTTACTGAATGTCGACTACACTGCTTGGTTATCCAGTAATGCTTCCACAGTGATATTTAATTTGAAGCATTAGCATCATTTACACATATCTTAACACTTGATGCTGATTTCCATATTCCATTCATCCATACTCAAAAAGAGCAGCTTATATCTGATTTATCTTTTTTTTTTCTTCTAAGCTTCTGTCCACATGACTTGTCATTGGTTAGAAATCTATATAGCCAACATCTGATGTCACAAAAAGTACTATTAACAGTTCTGATCTTTAATCCCAGCACTCGGGAGGCTGAGGTAGGCGGAGCGTTGTGAGTTCGAGGCCGGCTTGGGCTACACGCGAGCACAAGGCCGGCCTGAGCTACATAGTGCGACCCTGCTTCAAAAAACTAGGGCTGGGAGTTTGGCTCAGTGCCTTAAGCGCCTGCCCTGGCAGGCGCGAGGTTGTAAGTTCAATCCCCGGTGCCGCAAAACAAACAAACAAAAAAAACAGTTCTGATCACTGAAAAATATTTTATTTTTACTGATATTTCATCGCTCTGAACTGGATAGTAATGCTGACATCAAGTTTTTAAAAATGAGCATATTCATAAATAAACTTTGGATTTACTCTTCCTTTAGTTGAACATAGAGGGCCATTCATGCAAACAGATATGCAAATTGAGAAAACATTTATTTTTCTTTTATTGAGGGGTGTTTTTAACTATCATGGTACAGTAGGTAACTAGGCCACACATTCATGAATGTCTACCTATTTACTGCTCAAATTTAGTCCAAAATATCTTATTGCCATATTATTACTAGACTACTAACAGACCTCTCTGACTTTGTAGATTGCTTATTCTGTCACAACACATCTTACAATAGTCTTTCAACTGTACAGTGAGTTGTTGACTATGTTTTCTGTCTGATTTTAGGATTCAGCAACATGTCCCAAATTGTTTCTTAACAAATGAATACATTTCTTATATAGGAGATATGTTCTTCCACAGGAATAGGACAGTTTCAGAGTTTAATTTAGCCTTCTTCAGTAGGACAGCATGTACTTCCCAGGTGAGAGATCGATATACAAGTTACTCACATGGCAAGTATCAGTGTACTAACTACATAATTAGTGGTTAGTGAAATGACTATAAGGTGGGTCTGCAAACCCAGTAGAATCTGTGAGATAGACTTTAGTCTACATTCAATTTTCTACTCATCACCTTTAAAGTTTCACCCAGATAAGGGAAGTATACAAATAATTTGTGTCTTTTAGAATCAGTGTCAAAATGACCTTAATGCCCAATACTCCTACAGTATTTAGTATCACATTTTCCACAGTGTAGATCACTCCTCAAACAAATGTCTGTAGGTTTCTTTGGTTAAAGAAAGGGGAATCACTAGCATTTATGATTATTGCAGTGTTCAATTAGATATACTTTCTGAAGACATATTCAGGTTTTGGTAGACAGAGGAAAAAACCTAGTCAGTGTTTGTACTCTCCTGCATTGTGACATGCTTACTACCCTGATGTACCTGGTAAGATATGTCTATCATCTCTGAGCCTACACATGCTGAGTTTACTGAGTTGTTGCTCTCTCCACATTGTCCTTTTGGCTGAATGTAGACAAAGACAATACCCTCCTCAATGAATACATCAGCATCAGCATTATCTAAGGGCCTTCCAGAAGGCAATCCCACAAATAGACTGAATTTGTGAATAATAAAACCTGAATGGGGAGGGGATCTTTGTTTTTGTTGTTGGGGTGTTTTTTGTTTGTTTGTTTTTGTCCTTTTTTTGTACCAGGGATTGAACTCACAACCTCGCACCTGCCAGGCAGGTGCTTATGACACTGAGCTAAAGCCCTGGCCCGCAAGAGGATCTTCATTGTAATATGTCTCCCTGGTTATTTAGGACCACAGTAAAATTGGAGAACAATAGCCATAAGGCGGTATAGGGGCGAAGTAGTCTTGAATCATCATGTATAACTCGGCCTCTGCTAGCCAAAAGCATTTTTATGAACTTTAAGTGAAAAATGGATTCCCTTTTCATGATTTTATATACATTAAGCACACACACACACTGTGTGTGTGTGTGTGTGTGTGTGTGTGTGTGTGTGTGACCCTGGGCACTGAACCTTGGGTTCTCACACTGAGTTACAACCTTAGTCATTTTTGTTCTTTATTTTGAGACAGCATCTCACTAGGTTGCCAGGTTGGGTTTGGACATGCTGTTCTCCTGCTTTAGCTTCCCACAGACCTGAGATTACAGGCTATTAGGAAAGATTTTAAAATTTGTGTAGTTAGATAGGAAAAGAATATGTGTGTTTATAAATACAAAGTGATACTTTAAAATAGAGATTATTTTGAAGAGAGCCAGATTTTCGTTACAAAGTTGTAACAGACCTAATTTAGCCTATTCATTTTTGCTTTTACCTATCAGTATATATTTGAAAGGTCATTCTTGTTCCTCTATGTGCAGTAATTTATCCAACTGATGTATAATATTTTATGATATTCATACATCCTTGTCTTCATTCCAGGAAAAGGGAGTTCAAATGAGTACAATATTCAAAAATGGGAAAATAGTGCAAAAACTAGAGTAAATAAGACAAAATATGAGAAAGTGATTAGAAGAAATACATGCAAATTTTAATTATTTAATAATCTAAAATGAAAGACTCAGTTTTCTGCAAAACGACCTAAATAGTAGATACTAGTACTGAAAAGTTCAGCAACTCAGTGCCTTCCTGGAAAATGCAAGATTCTCAGTTTGATTCCCAGTAGCAAAAAAAAAAAAAAAAAAAAAAGAATTTCATAAAAGTAATATGAAGTGGGAAGCATATAAATGATGAGCATAATTATTTCACCTCATAATAAATGATTACATTAGTGTTTCATGGATTAACATAATTAATAAGGTTGTACCAATCCGAGTTGAAAACCTAAAATATTTTTTTCCAAATAGCACTTGTTCAATTTACAATTCATGGGCTACAGAGACTTGGATTTTTATCATATTTGCTGGTGTGACTGATCTTTTCCGTATCCTTTTTTTAATAAGGTAATATTTACAATTGAAAAATTCCATAAAGAGATTAATGCTATTTATTTTATTTCGTGAAAAATATTTTAAAATACATGTAGAACATACACACATAGAAGGCAACAAAATGCCAAATGCTCAATGTAGGGTAAAACAGGAAATGTCCATAAAAAGTTCTTGTTTGTTGAAGGTTTGTTTGGGCTGTAGAAATGAACATGCACTTCTCTTCAGTGTAAAACACCACCTAGATAGAATGTGAACTGCACCACCATGGGGCATCCTGTCATCTAATCCCCAGACTCCTCCAAGAAAACAACTAAAGGGAGTCTAACATTTTTAGTAACAGATGGCAAAAGGGTTTAAAGTATTGCATTCACTTTTATAAAAAATGAAAGTTGTAAACATTGTGAAAATAAAGCAAAATAAATTCTACATTATATCTTTGATGATTTATTTATGTCAAGTATTGTTTTTATAATCTCCCCTAGTGTGTTTAAAAATATATCACATAGAATTTATAACTCAGATGAAACTATTATCTAGGGCATACACTAATTGAAAATCAAACCTATCTTTCTTTTTTAGTTGCTTAGCAAGTAAAATGTATATCATATTAGAGTTGTATTGTGAATCAGTTTTTGGGCATAAAAGATTGCAAAAATTTTGGCTGTATGTCCAATCCTCTATTTTAAAACTAACATAATATTTTTATTAGTTTAAAAGTGCAAGTCAGTTATACTACTAGTGTTTCTTAGTTCATTAAAAAGGAAGATTTGTGTTATTATAGATTGGAAGGGGTTTTATGCCTATATCTTGTGTCCTGAGCATCTTTAAAGATAACAATATGTACTGTACTATTGTTATTCTCCTATTATTTTGTTATGAATTTTTGTTTTACCTTTCTTCCATAAAATAAAAAAAATGTAAAAAAAGGTTAACATATTTGGTTGCTATATCACTAATATAATGCATTAATTTCTGTAGGATTGGCATTCTTATGCTACTGAATAACTGCCTTTAATTTCATAGCACATCTCTCATTGATTTTTCTTGTTTTAAAATTAGTAGAATTCATACATTTACCATCTTAGGGTACCAACTTTGCACAATTATTTCCAAATTTAGTACTATATTCTTGTAAAAACTACTATGATTGAGGCGAATATTCATTCACTACATATTTTGCATTTTAACTTTTTGGTTAGCATAACACTCATATAAGACAGTGACCATAATTGTACGTATAGTTTACAGAATAATAATATAGTCTCACAAATACCTAAGTTTACCAACTAGAAAAGTATTTTGTTCATTTTATTTTCTTTATTGTTCTATATAGCGCATGTAATGAAATGATTCTTCAACAATATTAGACTCTCATTTTATTTAGGTTATGTCAAGCAGATTTCTCTGAACATTTCATTTAGCATATTCAATAATACAATATATTATTTAAAATAGTTACTGCAGATAGAGATGCATTTTTCAGTAACTGCATTAAATAAAAATCTAAATTAAGTACCATATGTTTTACATTTTCTCAGCTGATTATCCTAGATCTTCTAAGTTAAAAAATTCTTTTCATTTGCAATTATCTAAATTTATAATATTTCTTGAGTCTATTATTTTTGCTGTTTTAGCTTTCCAAGAGCAATATTAAAATATTGATAATGATAGTTGTGGTGATGAATTTTAATTGTGTCAACTTGATTGCCTTCCAGTTGTTGAAGGAATACTTCGGAGCTAGTCAGGAAGCATGGTCTCTAATAATACTGGTATATCTGATCCCTCATTACTTTCTCTCTGGCTGTTTCTCTGCTCTCTTTCCTGGCCATCATAAGATAAATAAGCATCTTTGCTCTGCTATTACCTTCTACTACGCAACTTCTGGCTTGAAGCCAACCAATCATGGCCTGACTGCTCTGAAATCAGCAAAGTAAATCTCTCCTTTAAATGAGTGTTCAGTATTGTGTCTCAAAGATAGAAAGACAGAGTGACATAGTAGGCATTTTATTGTCTCTTCTTTTTATGAATAAAGATAGAAGACAGTGCAAGAGATGAAAGATAGAGTAGAAAATAATCATTTCACTCTAAATGAATTTTCAATGCATGAAATATTATATAAGGCAGGCACTTTGACACAAATATGAAATTACAGACAACATGGAGACTGAAGCAGGAGGATCAAAAGTTGGAAGCTAGTCTGGACAACCTAGCAAGACTTTGAGTCAAAATAAAATTTTATAAATGGATGTAAGTGTAGCTGAGTGGTAGAGCACTTGCCTGCCATGAGAGTGACCCTGGATTCAATCTCTAGTATCACCAAAATAATCACAATAGCATGCTTCTTCTTTCTTATCAAGTTCTGCATAAAGAAATATTGCACCTATCGTCCTTAGAATTTTTTTTATTGACATGAGCATGTGAAATGAATCTACTTAACATCATTGTAGGCTATCTCTATTCTACTTTTGTTTCAGATAACGCTAATTGTCTTAGTTACTTTTCACTCATTGCTGAGACAGAATACCTGACACCCAAAATTAGGAAAGGAAAGGTTTACTTCTTACAGCTCTTGGGGGTTTCAGTGTATACTCAGTTGGCTCCAAGGCAGCGTGGCATGGTGGGGCCGCCATTCATGGTGGCTGCCAAACAGCAAGGGGTGAACCCAGTAAGAGACAGGAGACACACCTTCTTCCCGCCCTTACACTGTAAGTCAGCTCCACCCCTGGGTGGGTGCATCACTCATATAGCCAATCACAGCATTAGACATCAAACCAATCACAAACACTAGACTCAGCCCCACCCATGACCACATGAGGCTTAAGTGGGGCCACCCAACCACATTATAACATTGCCCCACCCAACCAAACTATAATACTAACTGTATAAACACCAGTCTCAACTTTATTTCTAATTTTTTGTTTTTGCTTTAAAAAGTAAAATATTTTAAGCATTTCTCTTCTTGGCAGATTTCTTGGAAGTTTTGTTAATATTTATAGTTGTTCATCTTAGATATTTAAATTTTGCTGAATTACTTTTTATGTACTCTTTCAAAGTATTTAGAATGAAATATTCAAAACTATTGAGATGAACTAATGAAAAATTATCTCATTTAAATGTTTAATTTACCTGAAAAATTGTTCAAGGCTTTTCTCTTAAATGTTGATTATTTCTAGATTTTTCTTTCAGTTGCCTTTTATCTATTTTATTTTTTGTTTCAAAAAATTATTTCTTAATATATTTATCATTATATTTTTCTAGCTTCATGATTGTATTTATATCTAATTATTTATTCTTTTGATTTTTGATTTTTATTAAATTTCTTCATTTGAATAATGACATTTAATATTGAATTCAATTATTGTATTTTAAGATCATTAGTGAAAATAATTTGTTATGACTTTTGATGAAAATAGCTCCAATTCATCCACAAGTTTTTGGTAACAATTGCTTTCATCCTATTGTCTTATTGATAATCAAAATTTTGCTTACCTATAACAACTTGCATAAGAAAAATGTTTTATTTAAAATGTAATTCTTTATTAAATTTTCTATTATAATGAGCTATCAGGGACAGAAGCATCTCTTCTTTTTTAACTAATGTGCAAGTGCTAAGCATTATTTTAATCAGTTAAATTTTCTTCAGTGTGATGAGAAATTTTGTTTGATGCAAGTGAACATGAGAACATTATTTCACAGCTCTTTTGCTGTGTGTGGCTGTTTCTCTATTTAAAAATATGTACCCTATTTATGCAGAAAAATGAGACATAATTTTGAGTAATCGTATATAACACGCACATATATACATATATATAAACTAACACTTTAGATTATTTTCCTTAAACTATGAAAGAAAAAATGCATCCCATTTATGATTCATAAAGCCTATTCCTTAGTTTGGTTTGTGTCAACAGTATTAGCATAATTATAATGTAATAAACATCACATTTACAAAATTTTCCTTTTGAGTATCTGTTTACAATAGATTTGGCAAAACTATTTCTATAGATACAAACATCCAAGTACTAAGCCTGGATAATTCAAATTGTATCATATAATTGAACATAATTAGAATTTATCTTTTTAGGAAAAATTAGAGGAAGTAATCAAAAAGCAGAGTGGGTAACCACAGTCTGACATGAAGTTGTAAAAATTAGACATAAAAAAGACAATAAGAAAACAGTTATTGTAGAAATAGTTATGTATTTCTGCAGGTTTAGTGGTAATAGTGGTTGTAATGTTAGATAATTTTATTGAGTAATAAGTGGCAGATATGGTTAAGATTAATTCATATGCATTATCTCATACAATATGATTAACACACTCCAAATAAGTGGTTGTCTTATTAGTGCAGAGTAGAATCCAACAAACAGGAAAATTAAGTACCTTTTTTCAGAGTATTTATTACTTTATTATTTTAATATGTACTATATATATATATATATAACTACTTACTACTAACACTACCTACTACTAATACTATTTACTACTACTACTTATTACTAATATATGTAACTACTGTTTGTACATGTTATTTTACTACTAAAATATATATATTTTGCTACTAAAATATATACATTTTATTATGGTGATATATGTTTATATATATTCATGTGTATGTACTCACATCTATGAATTTGTGGAGTTACAATAAACATAAAGTGAAACATAATGTGTTTTGTGAGGTTTTGAATACATGCAGTTTGGAGAAAAATATTCTTATCTAATTATATTAGCTGATAAACAAATAATAATGTTAATAGTATGAGTATAGAAAGTTACTGTAAATTGAGCTTTAGTGGGGTAAATGTTGACTGTACAAAAATGCAAAGTGCTGGGGATATAGCTCAGTGGCACAGCACCTGCCTAGCAAGCATGAGGTCACGAGTACAGTTTCCAGTAAAAAAGAAAAAAATAAGGAAAAGAAAAGCAATATATAGTAGAAAACATATGTGTGAAAAATGAGCTATAAATGCATATTGTTATGGCTCGTGTCTAGATGTCCCTCCAAAGCCTCATGTAGTCATAGGTGGTCGGTTTCAAAAGTGTGTAATAGACTAAGAATGTGATCTGGGATTAAGGATGTGATGCTGGGATTAATGGTGCCCCAGCCTGGGTGTGAATGACACCACCCAAAAGGCAGCCTGGATGGAATATAAAGGGACAGAAAAAAACCTTTGTTACTTTGCTGCTGGCAGGCTTCTCTCTGCCCTGCTTTGCCATGAACTGTTTCTTGTCTGCAGTACCCCAGTGCCATCCCACCCTGTGTTGGAGCCAGCTGCTATGGACTGAAACCTCTACAAACAATAAACTAAAAAACCTTTCCTCATTTATCTTGTGGGTGTTGGATATTTTTTCTGAACAATAAGAAAAAGTAACAAAGACACATATAATATATTCTTTTTAAAGGATAATAATGCAAAGAAGTGAATACTCAAGGATAAAAGAGACAAAATACTTTTCACGTACAAATGAGCTAAGATTGGGAGATTGTTCCAGAATTTTTAATTTTTTTATTTTGACATTGACGGATTTTATTTTTTTACCTGTGCTTTCTTAATATGTGAAAGTGTTTACATTCTTATTATACCTGAAGAATAAAAATTGCCTCCAACTTTGTTTTTAATAAAAGTCTTGCTATACATTCCTTGCTAAATGTCAAATAATTGTACTTATTTATGGGATACAGTGCAATGTAATGGTGTCTCAATTCATGAACACTTTTGTTTGCAAGTATTTTGGTTCACAAACAGAAGTGTTTGCAATATTTTGCTTTTGTTTGCAGACTCTGCACTGAGTGACAAACATGACCATTTCCATCCTTCCCACACAAACACGAATGTGGTCATCTTTCCCGAAAGTGTAGAATAAATTAAATTCATGAACTGAGGTACTAGTGTAATTTGATATACATATAAAATACGTAAAGACCAAATCTGAATAGTTAGCATTTCTAATTCCTTAAAATATTTATCATTTCCTTGTGTTGGAAAATTTCAAATTTCCCTCTTTTGTTTCTTTTTAAAATGCATAATCAGGTCTTCTAATATATAATCTTCCCAACAGGCTGTAGAAAATTAGAAGATATCCTTCTTATCTAATTCCATTTTGATGGCTGATATCCTCTCTACTCTCTCTTATTCATAGCCTTGAGGAAACTCTATTCTAATCCACTTCTATGAAATATTTCTTTTAATTTTTACATATGTGTGAAAATATGTAATATTCATCTTTCTATACCTCACTTATGTTACTTAGAATAATGTCTTCTTCTCTATACACTTTGCTGCAAATGCCCTTATATTATCCATTTTTTGCATAAACAGCATTCAATTGTACATATATACCAACTTTTCTTTATTCATCTATTCATAAATATTTCAAGTAATACTGTATTTTGATTTTGTGAATAGTACTGAAATAAACGTAGGAGTGCATTTATCTCTTTAGAATGATAATTTATTTCCTTGGGATGTATACCCAATAGTAGAACAACAAGATCATATAAGAATCCTACTTTTAGTTTCTGAAATATTTTCTAAATGGCCATAGCAATTTATAGGCCAACTAACAGTGTCTAAATGTTTCTCTTTCTCTGCTTCCTTTGTCGACATTTGCTTTTGTCTGTTTGATATAGTCAACGTAACTTAGTAAAGAAGGCATGTCGTCGTTTTATATTTTTTGATGATTATGATGTTGAACATTTTTTTCCCCTCTATTCTGGTCATTTATGTATCTTCTTTTGTGAAATACCAATTCAGACAAGACATTTTACATGTCACTGCATATGTTTTAGTTGGATTATTTTTGTTTTCTGTAGTTTGGGTTCCTTATATATTTAAGATATTACCTCTGGTTGGATAGTTTTGAAAGTGTATATTCCTATGCTGTAAATTGCATCTTCACTTTATTGATTACTTCCTTGGTTATAGAGAAGTCTTGTGTACTTTCTTAATGAACAAATATGTGAAGTACATATGTATATAATTGGGCATAATTACAATAGAAACAAATCTTATTTATTGATAGCCTCTAAAATGTAGATTATTCTGTGCCCATTAGAATATATTTAAAGAAATATTCTAGCAAAGGTATTTTCAAGTTGCTAGTATATTACAGAAAAAAATAGATTTAATGCAATTGCCGTGCTCACTAACCTGTTTTCTGGAAAAAAAATTTCCTCCATTTAAACTTCTCATAGTTACTGTGGTGCTTATGCATTTATTAAGCTATCTGCAGAAATAGAAGCAGAACTGTGAAGAAGCAAAACACTAAATATATGAAACCTGGGAATAGAGAAGTAGAGAAAACAAAAAAGGAGGAGATAAAACTGTCTTTCAGTTCAAATTTTTTAAATGGATCCACAAATTTACCAGCATTAAGTCTTTTAAGATATGGAAATTTATTAACAGTGTGGCTTTTACCACAAATTACTTTAAGCTGCTTGTACATATACTCAAAATAGTTAACCGTTTGAAGAGTTTTTACCATAAATATGAGTCACTTTTACACAAGATTAAGATTTTTGCCACTATTATATGAAAATTTGCTAAATGACAGATATATGCTTATACTTTTATCTTCATCTTTTATCAAAGCTATACCAATATTTCATTATATTTACTCTGAACTTGAAACATCCTTAAGAATAGATTTTAAATGACTTCTGATTCCCATTCCTACACTGATAACATTTTTAAAAAACATCAAAATGCACTTGTTTTTGCAAGAAATGTCAGACTTCAGAGACAAGTATTTTGCTGCACCAAAAATAATTTTGTCATGATAAAGACCTCCTCACTGGCATTCAGTACGAACAAAGAATGCAACATAAAAGTTTTCTTCATAGATATAAATTATTTTCTGGGTTTCACCTGCATAAATGAATATAAATATATGACAGACACTTTAATTTAAAAGCCTGAATCTTTATTTTAAGGGGTAGGTCTCTAGATTTCATAGCTTTTTATTTATTTATTTATTTATTTTTTGGCACTGGGGATCGAACTCACAACCTCGTGCTTGCCAGGCAGGTGCTTTGGCCACTGAACTAAATCCCCAGCCCTATTTTTTGAGACAAGTTATCACTATGCTGTTCAGGCTGGCCTTGAACTTACTTTGTAGCAGAGGCTAGTCTCGAACTCACAATGATCGTCCTGCCTCAGTTTCCCGAGTCCTGGGATTAAAGGTGTGCACCACCACTCCTAGTTGTAGAACTCATAGTTTTTAGAAATGTTCTCTAAACAGTTTTTCTTTTTTCTCTTCAAATTTGTCACAAAAGCAAATAAAATCTCTGCAACATTTTCTTTTCCACTTGATCCCTTTCCTTTATACCTATCAGTCATTATTCTCTCACATACATTTTTTGGAAAGTGAGAAGCATATTTTGGATTTAGATTATTGTAATGCACTATTGCTAAGTCTATTATAAAGGACAGTGGATGAACAAATAATTATATGTCTGTCACTTAAGTTCTCATAATATTGGCAAACAGTATTGTTCACACGTTCATTGTTTGAAATAATTCACATTAACACATTTAGTTTCAAGGAGAGAAGCAATGTGTGATCTGTCTTGAGCACCATATGATGATTCAAGGTCCAGGGACATTTATTAAAGATGGTACAGCACTTACTACTCTCTGTGTCTGCTACTTAAATATTGATGAAGACATCCGTAGTTTCATAAATTTAACATCTTGAAAAAGAAGCAACTCAAGTCTTTCTGAGTTGTATGCAGACCACTTCGTGAGTTTTAATGTAGCTGTTTGTGGTTCATTAACACAATCTAATGAAAAACTGTCTTAATACATTAAAATCAGTCACTAATCATGCTGTGAAAGAGTAGCTTCAATGAAAGTTTTTTTATTAAAATAACAAAAGGATAGGAAACTTCCAAGAGTCCTTTGTCAAAAGGAATTTTAAAATACCACTAGCAGAAAATTTTAAATGTCCCTGGCCTCTAAGTAAAACAAGCTATCAGAGTCAAAACTGATTTTGCAATCTGCTGGACTTGCTGTTCCATTGTGCTCTTTAGCCCCTGGCTTTACCAAATGGAAAAATTTCCCTCCTCATTCTCTTCTACAGGGACATCGGAAGGAGGAGACTGCACCGTTTTCACCACCAACTTCCATCTGGTTTAGGCTTGGAGCCCAGGGTTTGCTTTAGGAATTGAACAACTACCATGCTTTTCAAGCCAGACTTGTGGCTTCTCTGGCATCGTAAGACCTTAGAAACTGATTTTGCTTTAGACCAGTTTTCTTCCATTTAGCAGCTCCATGGGCAAGTAAACATAACTAAAGAGCTAGTCAAAACAATACAACAAATGAATTGTGATTACCTATTATCAATGCTTTTTACTTTGGCCTTTTCTCTCTGTTAAATTAATGGTGAAAAATTTGAAGCATCTAATGTCACAAGTCTTGGAAAGCAGGTAACACTTTATATCTGATGTTTGACTTTGAACTGCCTCCTATTGTTTGACAAACTTTATTGAGGCTTGCAAACATTTCTTAGTCTTATCTCTTGCTAATGATGCTTCTTTGTAGCCACCTGTTATAATGAGCCTCAGGTAATACCCCTCTTAGAGTGATTTGGTCAAAGTCAAAAGCAGTAGTCAATATACAGCTGCATTTTCAGGCTTACAAACTAGTTCCACTAACATGTAGCCTCTTAGTAACCTGGACAGCCATTGAGAATAACACAAATTACAGTCACTTGTTTTGCCATAGTCTAGAAAAATCTATATCCCTTTTTGCTTGTTGCCATTGACAAGTTGCCATATATATTAAGGCACTTTTGATAACCATATCTCTTCCCTAACTGTAGAAAATTTTTAGAATACAAATAGGAAAAAAAGAACTTTACTAATTGTTTCTTCTGTATCTTTTGTGAGTGGGTACGTTTTGAAAAGGTGAAGTTACCATTCAAAATTCTACCTGAAAAGGCTTTCAGAAACCTAGGTCTCAAACTTCAGAGCCACTTTAGAATATGAAGAAGTATATAGTAGGTCATAATGATCTCCTTGTCCCCTTCTTCTCTTCATAGTTTTCTTAAATGACCCCAAGGAAGGAGGGAATGAGTTAAACAAATGCTGCAAATGTCTTTCCCTTCATTTCATGTAGTATACCTCAGAGAAAGCAAACAGAAAACTAACTGGAGAGTTGAAAGTTCAACTCTCCAAAATGTTAGGGGCAGCAGATTTAGAAATATTTTGCATTGGACATATTATCCTGTCCATCATACTTCTAATATTAGTTTCATTCACATGTTCTCTGTATATCAAATTTTATGAAGCCATAAAGCTTTGATTCTGAAGGAAAAACTTGATTTACAGTTAAAGAAATAAAAAAGCTGATTCCACATGGTTTCCCTTCTTAAATGCTGCATCAGCAAGAACTATACACTCATATTTTATTGAAATGTTAGCAGTCTACAGCTTACAAATTTAAAGGTTCTGCTACTTAAGAGTATGGCATATTTTCTTAATAAACGCAAGATGTACTGTTCCTCCTTCTTTCATATTTCAATAATTTGAAGTCTGCAATGATCTGAATGTTTGTGTTCCCCCAAAATTCATATGCTAAAATCTTAACCCTCAAGTAGATAGTACACACTACAAGATGTGAGCTTTTGAGAGATGATTAGATCATGATGGTTGTTTTAGACATTTTCCTCATCACTGAGACACAATAACCTATACCAGAAACTTCAAAGAGGAGAAGTTTATTTATTTATTTATTTATTTTTTGGCTCACAGTTTCAGTCTGTGTTCTGCTTAAACACACAAACAGTATGGTGGAAGAGCTTGGGAAGAAGAAAGCTATGCCCATCATGGCAACCAGCAGCAGAGAGAAAAGAGGAGTCATGGAGGGACATATACCCTCCACCATCGGCCCACACCTTCTTGCTTGCCTCACCTTTCACCAGCAATGCTCACTGCTGAACTCAGCGGTAGATGATTCCACTGATAAGTACAGCGCCCCCAGGATCCAGTCGCTTGTCACAATCCTCACCTATGGGTACCTGAGGTCTTTGGGGAACATTCCTGATCTAAATCATAACAGTAGCAGACCTCTCATCAATGAGATAATTTTTCTTATAAAAGACTCTGGAAAGTTGGGCCATCTCTTTCCTGGGTGAGGACACAGTGCAAAGACATTGTATACAAATTACATAACTTGCCCTAATGAAGCACCCAACCTGGCAGTGCTTGATTATTGGACAGTCCAGTCTCCAGAGTTTCATGAAATAAATACATATTGCTTATAAGGCACCACTTATTTTATTGTATTTTGTTACAGGAGCCAAAATAAGCTCAGAAACAATCCAACAATTACACCTTAATAATCACAGATAATATTTCTATCATTCTTTCCTGCAGTTCTGGAACCCACTGATATCATGATAGCAAAACCCCAAACAAAAATACGTTTGTTATCAATCAAAATACTATTGCTGAAGTTGAACTGGTTTGGCTATTTTGAGATTTTAATGGTTGAATCAAGAAGCAAAATTTGCAATTTTATTACTATAGAATTATTAATCCCAAAGCTCAGCAAGGAACAGGTTTTTCGGCTGTAGTGAAGTGGTGTAGACAATGGGTGACTTCGGAACTTCCCTATCACACATCGAGTGTACTATTACTGAATATCTGTGGCCTCACCTTCCTCCTTCAATTCAATTGATAAAACCTGAATTTCTCTGCAAAGTTATTAGGTTTAGATGGGATCAGGATGATAGATCCCATGTAATGGAACTAATACCCCAAAAAATTAAGAAAAAATTTAAGATCCTTTTCTTTTTGTGCTTGAATAAGTCATAAGCTGACATTACCTAGAAAGAATACTCATCAAGAATCAGACCAACTTGTCAGTCATCTCACACTTACACCTTCTAGAACAATGAGAAATAAATGTCTGTTCTTTAAATCAGTGTGTTGCAATCTGTCGTAGCATTCTGAAGTAGCAAAGTGACAGCTTCTGTGGCAACTATTGGTAACTGGAGATAATTTCTCCAGTACCATAATGTTAGTGTGATGCTCTGTGTATCACATCTGTAGTGGTATATTACGTAGGAGCATAATATCATTCTTATCAGTCATTAGGAGTTAGATGTTGAGTTTTGAAGCATCAGAGCTAACTTTAGTTACTTACATTTTTCTTACTAGAGTATTAAAATGAAAGAGAAAGGGGGATATTACAATAACTGTTTATCGCTATCATTGATAAGGGCAATATCCAGATTTTCATTAAAATTAACTCTATCAATATCAAATATCCAGATTTTCATTAAAATTAACTCTATCAATATCAAATATCAAGTGAGGCATAATTATTTTTACAATATATAGTCCTATTTATTTCTAAGATCCACCTCTTTGACTCCAATAATATCTGATTTTTTTTTCAAAAAACAAGTATTAACCTCTATTATATGTGAAAGGTAATTCTGGTAATCTATTTGTGTTCAGTTACACTTTTGAAAATATTGCTACTGATCAGAATCTTCCTTTGTGGATAACTGTTTTCTTCTTTCTATAGGTATTTCTATATTTATTTATTTATTTATTTAAGATTTGATTATGTTTGCTTTGGAACAATGTTACATAATTTTATTTTGATATTTTCAATTATTTCATTCTTCTCTCATATACCTCCTGTTAGAAGCATCAGAGAATTTTTACACCATCTGATATCATCAGGTTTTCATTACATTTTCCAATTTTTACTCCTATTATCTGCAACTTGGAAAAATAATCTATTTCTAGTCTCAAGGTTTAGATTTTTTTGACATTGTATTCATTGTGCTATTCAAGTCATTAATTTTTATCCCAATTTTAGAAGCATATTTAAAGTGCCAAAATTACATTACTTCTACTAAGTGGTTACTTATTTATTTCACTGATAGAAGATATAACATTATAAATATGACATTAAAATTTTTACTTTTGGAAGCTACTCTTTTAGAATTAAATGTGTTCTTCTTCAATTTAGACTTCTTATTAATTTTATTTTTTCTGATGTATTATTGTATGTTTTGACCATAGAAAACGCCTTTGGAATCCCAATTACAAATTCCTTTTGGGTCCTGGTTTTCCAAATTAAATTCTACTACACACTGAAATTTTCTCTCTCTGATCACAATGTTACTTGAAATCTAAAAATCTTAGATTGGAAATAAGGTGTACAATTCATTTACATTGTAATATGTTTACATTTTATGTATAAATTATATACAATTATTATATGTTATGTAACTATTAGTATGATATCTATAATACAAATTGTTTGGTTAATTAACTCATCTGAAAATAACTTACAGAAAGTTTTGCACTGGGTAACATAGTTCCTAAATTCATAGCCATTCTAGGTCAGTTCACTTTATACTTAGGTACCTATGCACACTATCCGGAATTGGTACTAAATTGCAGAGAGTGATTCAGTGGTTCTGTTGTGGGCCTGTGTTTATCATTTCTGAAGCAGTCTCATTTGATCTTGATGTTAGGTATACTGATCATAATGGAATGGTAAAAATGTACTAAGAGTTAAGAGAATTATAGTTATTTCAGACTTTGAACACTACATACCATATTCTGATGCACAGGACTTCTTGTCAGTGAAATTGCCATTACATTAATTGTAAATTTGAGATACCTCCCTAATTAAAACAAATATATTGCATTTCTCAAGGAATTACAGGATTCACAGCTGATTTTTGGGAGTTTGAGGTAAAAAATCCCAAATTCAAGCCCAGCCTGAGCAACTTAGAGATTTGGCAAGACTCAGTTTCAAAAAATACATTAAATTTTTAAAACTGCCTGGTGATGTAGTTCAATGAAATACTCTGGTTTTAATTTTAATCCCCAGTACTGATCAAAAAACAGAACAGAATAAAACAAAACAAAACAAAACAAAACAAAACAAAGATCCTTCCTGTAATATTTAAATATGGAGATCATCTCCCTTTAGCCTCTCTCTGCCTGCTACTCTACCAACCCCTTCTTTATAAGACCGACTACTATGTGGAAACCGTTGTTAATTCTTGATTTCTTGGGCCGGGAGTTTGGCTCAGTGGCTTAACCACCTATCTGGCATGCATGAGGCTGTGAGATTGATCCCTGGTACTACCAAAAAAATAAAAATAAAAAATAAAAAAAATTCTTGATTTCTTTTATTGTATCCATAACATATATTTGCTATGAAAAAAGTGAATGACTTATTGTATCCATAACTTATATATTTGCTATGAAAAAAGTGAATGACATTTTGATTTAAATTTTGTAGAAATGTGGTTTTCATAAGATTCAGATAAGTAGCCTCTCTTCACTGATTATGGGAAAGGTGAACTGACGGGGTAGTTGGGCAGTAAAAGTCACATTTGTTTTCTTATGGTCTTCTGAATTAAACTGGAGAAATTTTAGCATCCATTCTCTAGCACTTGGTTCTTAGAAATAGCATTATTTGAAATGATAATTAACTGCAAAACAGCTTTAAACTTTCAAGTATAAAGCAGCATTCATGTTATCAAAAAATCAATGTAACTGCCTCTCATGGTAGAAAATCCAAGCGAGAGCTAACTACATTGCATAAATAATTTTTTTGTCTTGTTCAAGATTTTGCTGTTGCTTTTTATTTTTAAGTTTAATACAAGTTTGAGGATTCCTCACTTTAACTTCATTCTATATTTGTTTTCTCCAAAACTTGTTTAGAATTATGATATTTCATTTTTTCCACAAATATGCTTCCATTCTCTTGACTGATTATGTGTATATCTATGTATATTTCTGTGTTAAGTATAAAATTCTCCTTCATTATAGGAGAGACAATGGTAGCAGCATTCAAAATGCGGTTTGTCTGACTTTTGTGAAATGAAGAGAAATTTTCTTTGGTTGCATATAAAATATAATTTACAATGTACAAAAGTAACAAAACTTTCTTTCAAAATATGTATTTATTATAGCATTTTTTAAAAGAAAGCAAGCAGACTGAGGTTAGATAAGGCTTGTCACCTAGGTTAATCAATGATAAGCATTTTTGAAAGAGATGTATATATGCCAATTTAATATATATATATATATATATATATATATATATATACATATATTGCATCTGAGAGATTTTAGGTGAGATTTCCTTCATTTTGCCAATTTTTTTTCAGTACTGGGGATTGAACCCAGGGCTTTTACACTGAGCTGTATCTCCATGCCTTTTTTATTATTTTTGGTGATGGGGACTTATTCAATCACTAAGCTGCCTAGGCTGGATTTGATCTTGTGATCTTTCTTTCTCAGCCACCCAGAATCTGTAGTGGGTTCTTATTTATCAATTTATGTCTCTTATAAATGGCAATAACAAAAATAAAATTAATACATTCATGTAGTTTTACATATATGCATTTAATTTTCAATTTCTCAGTTACAAAATAAACTTGTGCATATTCATTTAGTTGAATGTGCATTTTCATTGTGTTTTGTTGTTATGCAATTTGAAATTTTTCTCATATTGGTGTGAGAAAGGGTAAAAAGTTACTTCTAAAGGTTTGATTAGGTTTTGGTTCAAATATTTTTCTTAGCAACCTTTATGATTGGTGTTATATACAGTATCTCATACTTTTTACATCTTAGCTCTCTCCTAGTAATGTTAAACCTAATTATTAGATAGGTAAATTTTTCTATAACTATTTTATACAACTGTTGAAAGTTAGGATGATTTCCTTGAATTAGTTTTTTATTACAGCTTCTAAAATTATGATTTTAAGTTATTTCCATGATTACTAATTGGACTTCTGGAAAAAATAATTTCTCCTTTCAACTAGGGCTGTTTTGTTATCCTGAAATGCAGTTACTTCAGAAAACATAAGATAAATTTTTAATTATTTTCCTTTGTCAATTTTAAGATTATAGTATTTGTGACCTAGTTAACCGTTCATGGTGAAAATGGATTTTTATATATTCAATCTGATTGAATCAACTCTAGACATTGCTTTTAATGCTCAAGTTACCCCATCCTTGGCAAAAGGGCACCTTTAAATTAATCTTTTTTCAGGTTACTTACTGATAAGTGACAAAGGATAATGTGGTCCCATTTCATACATCCTGAGCAAATTCCAGAGATTGTAATTTCTTTAAGAATCTTTGCCACACATATAATATTTGAAACATACAAATTTTTGTCAGTAAACATACAACTATTAACAATAGGACTACAATTTGAGTTTAATAATTTTCTTGCAATTTTGTTTTTTCTTTGAACTGCATAACACTCTGTGTATGACTTGAAATAACTGTTGAATGTTAAGCTAGATTTTCACTTCCCAGATTAGACTTTATTTAATTTCTAGTCACTTACCATTTTAAATATACAATTTATGTATGCAATTCAATTCAAATCTTTATATATTTATACTGGTTCTTTCCATTTCATCACCAATTTCTAATCATAGATTAAATTTATTTTTTAAAATATCTTTCAAGCTACCTTACTTCAAATATATCCTAAAATGTACTTCCTACAATATTACTTAAAAGTCTTCATTTACCAATGCAGAAAATTCCCCATTGTAGATGTAGAATAATTTATTCAACCAATTCTGTTTTATTGACACATAAATATTTCTAATATTTTACTATTGAAGATCATGCCAAAGTACATAACAATATTCATGAATCATTTTGTATTTTGATTGCAGTTTTATGAGAAATTTATATATTTAAAATTACTTAGTCAAAAAATGGCATAGTATTTTTAAATCTTTAGTTTTTAGAATTGCTTTAGATAAATTTTAAAATTGAATGAGGAGTATACAGGATTCCCATATTCTCATTTGTATTATTTCTTTTAATTCTCTTTGCTGTGTCTTTTGAAGGGCAAAAATAACTACTTACAATCAACTCATCATATTTTACTTTCACTGTTTCCTATATCATCTGTTTTCTCCTATAGTATTCTCCTACAGTATTTTCTAGGAGTTTAAACTTTTGATTGCTACAGTTAACTCTATGATCCATTTTGTAATCATTTTTAAAAAGAGTATACACTTGTGTCTAAATTTTTTTTTTTTTTTTGCATGTATGTACCTTCTTGGTCAGCATTATTCTTTGAGACTATTCTCTATTTAATCACCTTGGCTATGTTGCCAAAGAGGCTTTGGCTATTGAATGTAGCTCTATTTCTAGGCTCTCTATTCTTTTCTTTCCATCTGTTCACCTATTAATTTGCCAATATTATATTATTATAATAATTGTAGATTTGTTATATATCTTAAGCATATGTACTAGCAACCTCCATTTTTTTGTCTCTCTTTCAATGGTATGTGGGCTAATCTGGTGCTGTCGCTTCTTCATATGTACTTTGGAGTTAGTTTTTCAATATCCATAAAATAATTTTGATATTTTAATTGGAATTGCATTGATGATACAGACTTCTGATATATATCCAAGCGTTTTCTCATGATGTTTAGAAAATCACCGGCAAAAGCTGCAAAGACTTCTTTTATATGGTCTTGTACACAACATATGATCAAAAGAAAAAATGGATAGTCAAAAAACTCTGGTTGAAAATTATTACCTGATTGGAATTTTAATTTCTTGTGAAAAGACATTTTTTGGATGGAATACATATATATGAAAAAGTGCTTAACATGTCTATTCATCAGACAAATCCAAATTTCACCTCAATTTTTTAGCAGGGACAATATTTTAACACCACCAATGGATGCTTCAAATATCAGATTGCCAAAGATACCAAAGGCACTAATCTAATACTTTGTGTCTTACTAAGCACTTTGTCAACAGCTGTTGCAACTTGAGGTATAGCACTAAAACTAGTATGGACTTTATTTCTGTTGTTCACTATTTCATGGATAGTTGCTTTTTTTTTTCTCTTATACTGTGTGTGCTATTAAAGTCCACATAAAATTTTCTTTCTTTTTGATGCACTTTAAATGTGTCTTTCATATTTCATGTATTGAAAGTATATCCCAAAGTCATAGATTACTAGTATTTAGATGTGAGACATTTGGGAGGTAACTAGAAATAAATGTGATTAGTAAAGAAGGATCTGCATGACTACATTAGTGGCGTTACAAGGAGAGGAAGAGACAGACAAGCTAGCAAGTGATGTCCTGTACAACTTTAGGACTTGGGAGTTCCAAACAGCCAGGGTACTATTCCAATATATAGCCTCTGGATCTTGAATTTTCCAACTCTCAGAACTGGGAGAAAGATTTCTTTATAAATTACCCAAATTGTTACTCAGAGGTATAAAACATAGATTGAGACAGAAAATTTGTGTGAGAGTCAGATGTTATGATGAATAATGAAAGACCCACCCTGGGTGAGAGTGGCACCAAACAATAGGCTTCTCCCCTTTATGAAATAAGAGAAAAATGACAAAGGAAGCCTCATTTCCAATTCTTCAAAGCAACTCCCATCTTCACCATTATTTTGGATGACATCTCCTGGCTCTCACTGCAGATCTTTCAGTCTCCAGTACAGGCCCTTCAGCCTTCCATCACAAACCCTTCAGTCTATCGATACACTCAGATGGGGTGCTACACTGAGCTCCAGGCCTTCAACTGGATCCTTCCGATCTCCAGTGTGCAGACAGACCTTTAGCGTGGATTCATACACCTGACTCTGTGGGCGGCAATTGAAAGTCCAATCTTGTCAATTCTCATGTATTTGCACATCTTGCATTAAATCTATTTCTCTAGTAAGCACTGACTAATAGAATTCTTGCTTTAAGAGTCTGGTAAAACTACTCAGGGTTTATATTAGTCATCTTTGGTGCTAAGACAAAATGACTGTCATTAACAACTTAAAAGACAAAAATTTTATGTTGGCTCATGCTTTCCGAAGTTCCAGTCTATAGTAAGCTGGCTCCAAGACAGAAGTAGCCATGTGGAGGAAAGCTGTTTAACTCATGGCAGCCAGGAAAGAGCATGAGTAAACAAGAGTTAGCAAATGATATATTCTTCAAAACCGTAGCCACAGTGACTTACGTCCTCTAGTTGGGTTCCAAATTGTAAGAGCCATTACTGCTGACAATCACCACTACTGATTTACCCACTGATGAATGAGCTCCCAGTCATTTAATAGTGGTGTAAAGGTCCCACCTCCGGACATGTGAACATTTGGGGGAACATTTTATTTCAAACCATAATAAGATTAAACTCTAAAGTGTGGGGATCAGTTTGGTTGCCCCCTCAAGGTTTTTTAACTCTCAGATTTATCCACACTGAACACCCTGAAATTTATCAGTTATATTTTAGGTAGTGTTGTAGTAATAGTTCTTTTGAAATTTTCTTTTCTAATGAACTGAGGTATTTGTATCTCTCTGATGGGGTTCAGTTGGGGTCTAAGTGTGTCCCAAGAAGATTTATATTCTAGAAATCTGGTTCTTAGCATGATGATGTTAAGAGGTGATGAAACCTTGAAGATGTGGGACATGTTGGAATATAGGTAATTAGTTAATTATAGGCATTGGCCTCAGAAAAAAATAATGTAGCTCTCATGAGATCCCAACTGGATGTCTTTTTAAAATCTGCCCCCAAAGCCTATGTGCTAAAAACTTGGTCTCAATCTTGGTGCTATTCAAATAAAGTAGAATGTTAAAGAAGTAGAACCCAGTGGGAGGCAGTTAAGTCATTGGGAACATGACCTTAAGGGTGTATTGGAGCTCTAACCTCCTTTAATTCTTTTTCCTTCCTGACAGCCATCATAATAGTAGCTTGCTCTCTCATATGTTATTCACTGTGATGTACTACTTTGGTAGGTTCCAAAAGGCAGTAGGGCTAAGGGATTTGGGAATGAATCTTTTGAAACAATCAGCCAAAACAAATCTTTCCTCTTTATAATTTAGTTATCTGAGATAATTGCTAAACTTACAGAAAACTGACTACTAACACATTACTAAAAATGTGTCTTGTTATTAAGTGAATCCAACATGCACATTTGGCTCCTTGTGGACTATTTTCTTTTTGCCTTCTCTTTCATATGTTGGAGCAGACATGGAGGTCCTCAGCAGAACCTCACCTGTTGAAGCCATGCTATCTTGAACTTCCAGCCTCCAAAAAAATGTAAGCTAAATAAACCCTTTTCTTATAAATTACCAAGGATTGGATGTTTTCTTTTAACAGTAGTAGATGGAATATCATACTGACTTTTGTTGCTTCAATTTTGAGGGTTCAGTTTGCTAAAGATATGAACTTTTTAATGGAAATATAAATGGACATCCATTTTCTGATCACTTGACAATATTCTCATGTAAATGAGAGTGACAATTTCTTTCTTTCTTTCTTTCTTTCTTTCTTTCTTTTTTTTCAGCACTAGGGATTGAACTCACAACCTTGCCCCTGCCCAACAGGTGCTTAAGTCATTGAACCAAACTCCCAGCCCTAGTTTTTTGAGGCAGGGTCACACTCTGTAGCTCAGGCCAACCTTGTGTTCCTGTTGTAGCCCAAACCAGCCCTGAACTCACAATGCTCCTCCTACATCAGTCTTCCGAGTACTGGGATTAAAGGCGTGAGCCACCATGCTCAACCGGGAGTGACAATTTCTAAAAATTTTACATTCCAGCTGTTTTAGTCACTTTTTTCACTGCTGAGACAAAACACCTGACATTTAAACTTAGAAGAGGAAAGGTTTGTTTATTTCATAGTTTCTAGAGGTTTCAGTTCATAATTGCCTGGCTCCATGCAGGGTGGCACATGACAGACGGGCAACAGTTCATGGCAGCAGAAGACAGAAAAAGCAATGAGAGAGGGACAGACAAACCTCTATTTGTTTCTTACATAGTATGCAGTCTACAGGGACTAGGGCTGTGCCAATCCAATCAGTGGAATACCCAGCAATCACCCATCCTTAATCCCTGCATTGCATTAGGAATCAATCACACCCTCTAGATTCAGTTACCTCCAAAAATATTCTATGTCCACATAAGACTTTGGGGGAACATCCAGACACAAACCATAACACATTCATTGTATTTTATTCATTACTAATGAGTAATTACTATAGTTTATTGTGTAACTCACCTCCCCCATCACCAGGAAAATACATCAAGGCCTGAATAACAGTAGGCAGCATTCATGGATGGCTATATTGTAAGATGTTCACTATGAGCATGGACTTTGGGGGAACATTGAGACACAAACCATAACACCAGCCGAAAAACAAGTGTCCCCATAATTCTATTGTATTACCTTTATTAAAAATGTATTTTTCCCTGTTGCCTGAACAGGAGTTATAAGACGCATTGTAAAATTAACAGATGTTAATCCCAATAAATTTTGGAAATAGCAACCTGAAAAATATATGTGTCTAAAATGGAAGCTCTGAAAGGAAGAGATTTTACCATAAAGATTTTTAACACTTTCTACTTTATTTCATATTATTTATAATATTTTCAGCATGTAAAGTATTATGCTTCATAACTATAAGGAAAGTTATTCAAGAAATAAATGCAATTAAGAGTGGGAAGGAAAAGAGATAATAAAAGTAAAAGATGAAAACAAGAATAGAATGAAAATAGGAGGAGATGAACTATAAAAACAATTAATATTGGTATATAAGAGGTCAATAGTAGTTTCCATTAGATAAATTTCAAAATAATGTAGGGAACAGTTACAATACAATAACATGTGAAAGAGTAAGAGAGTGATAAACACATATGCTACAGTTTTGAACCTATATGGTAATTTCATTTTTAAAAAGACAATGTATTATAATACACTATATGCATGCTAACTGGATGATAGGGGAAGTTTTAGTAGATATTTTATTAAGAATATCATTGTTTAGCTTAAAATAAGTTCAAAGTCTGAGGTAAGAGTAATGATTGATGGCAGGAAAGAGAGATTAGACATTTGACAATGCATTCTGCTGTAGGATATGAAGAAGGTTAGACCTGAAAGCAACAATATTTTTTTAAACTATACTATTAAACTGTTTTCCCTCCTGGGAAAGGTTTAGCTGTCTTTTCCTTTGAGTAAAATAACTAATGTAAAGAGATAGCATTGCTAAACTATGGACGATGGTGCCTGAACCAATTTTGTAGCTATAACCTTGGAAAGTCCTTTAGTATTCTCTGCATTACTTACCTCATCAGTAACATAAATATAATAGGGATTTGGGGAAGCTTACTGAGATAATGTCTCTAATGTGGATTTAGAAATAAATTAGAGAAATTAGTTTCTTGTGTGTACAGCCACTGGCAAGAATGATAAAGTGAACGCTTACAGC